>CAXARX010000962.1:0-86518 GCA_963971425.1 Bryoerythrophyllum caledonicum
GGGTGACGATAGTGTTGTGGATGCCATTGCAGTAGGTTCCATTGTTGTGGAAGTGCATGTGAGGGGATGTGCGAAGAGGATTACCCTCAAGGATGTCCTCCATGTGCCAAAATTGCAAGCCAACTTGCTCTCGGTGAGCAAGCTTGTCACAAGTGGAATGAAAGTGCAATTCAATGTCGACGGGTGCACTTTGAGAGCACCAAACGGAGATGTACTTGCGGTGGCACCCCGGGAAGACAACTTGTACCAAGTGACCTTCAACAAGGTGTTTGAGGCGGATGCGGCCAACTTGGCACAACCATCAACGAAGCGTGATTCAATGGAGCTTTGGCATCGTCGACTTGGACATTTGAATGTGAGAAGTGTGCGGTTTCTTCAAAGTATGGTAAGTGGTTTGACCCTTGACAAGGAGGAAGCTTCTATGTCCTTTTGCGAAGGATGTGTATATGGCAAACATCATAGGGCACCATTTCCAAAGGATGGAGGAACTCGTGCATCCAAGCCTTTGGAGATTGTGCACTCGGACGTGTGTGGTCCAATGAGGACCATGTCGATTGGTGGATCAAGGTACTTCGTCACCTTCATTGATGATTTTTCAAGGAAGGTGTGGTTGTATACGTTGAAGACGAAGGGGGAGTGCCTTGAGAAGTTCAAGGAGTTCAAGGCGCTTGTAGAGACGCAATCGGAGCACAAGATCAAGGCGTTTCGATCGGACAATGGTGGGGAGTTCATTTCTAAGGCCTTTCAACGTTTCTTGAAGAAGTATGGCATCGAGAGGCAATCATCAACTCCATTCACGCCCGAGCAAAATGGAGTTGCGGAGCGTGCCAACCGCACCATTGTGGAGATGGCAAGGAGCATGATTCATGCTCAACACCTCAAGCTTGAGTTTTGGGCGGAAGCGGTGACGAATGCGGTGTACATTCGCAATCGGTGTCCAACAAGGGCTCTTGTCACCATCACACCACAAGAGGCTTGGAGCGGTCGCAGGCCATGCATTGCACACATGCGAGTCTTTGGTTGTATCGCATATGCAATGGTGCCACAAGCCAAGAGGGGTAAGCTCGATGCAAAGGGCACCAAATGTTTGTTTCTTGGCTATTGTGAGGGTACGAAGGCATACCGCCTCATGTGTGTAGAGACGGGGAAGATCATTCGAAGTCGTGATGTAGTCTTTGTTGAAGATAGCACTAGCGTTGGTCATGGTTTGGCGATGAGTCCAAGTGGGAGTGATACACCGCCGTTGGTGTTGGTGGACGAATCTCCAAACCAAGCTTCCACAAAAGATTGTGAAGGCGGTGATGCAAAGAAGGAGGAGCAAGCGCATGCCCAAGAAGAAGGTGTAACGGAGGCACCTTCGTCAACGCCAACACCAAGTGTTAACGAAGGGGAAGGAAGTGTTGAAGAGCCTCGGTATCCACGAAGGGAGCGGCGGGCGCTTGGAGAGTGGTGGATGAACCACATCTTGCCACAACATGAAGTGGAGCGAGCCAACGTGGCACATCTCGATGATCCATTGAACATGTGCGAAGCTATGCAATCGGAGGATGCGAGCAAGTGGGAGAAAGCAATGCACGAGGAGTATGACTCACTCATAGCAAATGGCACATGGGAATTGGCTCCCCTTCCAAAGGATCGCAAGCGAATTGGGTGCAAGTGGGTGTTTTGCACGAAGAAGGACGCTTCGGGCGAAGTTGTGCGCCACAAGGCAAGATTGGTGGCGAAAGGATACTCTCAAGTGGAAGGTGTTGACTTCCTTGAGACCTTTGCGCCCGTTGCCAAATTCACCACAATTCGGTGCATTCTTGCACTTGGAGCGGCTTTGGACATGGAGATCCATCAAATGGATGTGAAGACGGCGTTCTTGAATGGCGAGTTGGAGGAGGAGATCTACATGGAGCAACCCCATGGTTTCGTACAAGAAGGCTTTGAGCATCTTGTGTGCAAGCTCAAGAAGTCGTTGTACGGACTCAAGCAATCACCAAGGGCATGGTATCAACGAATCGACTCCTTCTTCACCAAAGAAGGCTTCACAAGAAGCCAAGCGGATCACTCGTTGTATATCAAGCAAACAAGTGAGTATTTGTTGATAGTACTCATCTATGTGGATGATTTGATCATCTTGGCTAGCCTTATGGCAATGTTGGCGTGGCTCAAGGCCAAACTCAAGAAGGAGTTTGAGATGAGCGACCTTGGAGAGTTGAGGTACTGTATTGGAGTGGAATTCGAGAGGGATCGCAAGGCACGCACCATCACTATGAGCCAACGGAAGTACATTGAAGAGGTACTCAAGCGATTCAACATGGAAGAATGCAAGCCCATTGGTACCCCACTTGACGTAAATGTCAAGTTGTTGAAGCTCTCGGAAGAAGAGTTTGAGGCCATTCAAGGTGAGATGGAAGGCGTACCATATAAGGGCGGAGTTGGGTCTTTGATGTATGCGATGGTAGGCACAAGGGCGGACCTTGCATTTGCGGTGAGTTTGGTGAGCCAATTCATGTCAAGGGCCGGTCCGGCACACTGGAGTGCGGTGAAGCGCATCATGCGGTACTTGCAAGGTACCTTGGACTTCAAGTTGTGCCTTGGCGGTGACAACATCACCTTGAGTGGGTATTGCGATGCGGATTGGGCGGGAGATGTGAATGAACGGCGATCGTATTGAAGAATGAAATGAAAGGAAGACAATGAAGAATGAACAAGTTGGTGGTAAAGCTTGCAATGAGAGAGGTTAATTCTCCCACTTCCCATGCTCTTCTTATCAATGGAATACATCAGCCCTTGATTGTAATCCTTATGGGACAATGATACCAAGCTACCCTTTTCTACTTCTTATCTTCTAAGGTAGGGCTCGTCCTACCTTTCTATACTAGTTTAGCACTCTATACTCAACACTCCCACTTAGCGAGGTGTCCTTGGACTCTAAGCGCATCGCCTTGCTCAACATTACATGTCGCTCTCTTCCAAGTGCCTTTGTGAGCACATCAGCCACCATGTGCTCCGTGGGGCAATACCGCAACTCAATTACCTCATCTTCAATCTTCTCTCGAATGAAATGGTGTTGCACATCTATGTGCTTCGTTCGTGAGTGGTGCTTGGGGTTCTTCGCGAGTGCAATGCAACCTTGGTTGTCGCACATGATGGTGGTTGCCTCCCATTGCACACACCCTACATCAGCCATCAATTGCCTTAGCCAAATGGCCTCTTTGGCGGATTGGCTCGCCGCCATGTTCTCCGCTTCCGTGGTTGATAGAGCCACCGTTGGTTGGCGCTTGCTATTCCACGATATGGCGCCCACTCCAAGGAAGAAGACATAGCCCGTCGTGGACTTCCTTGTGCTTGCATCGCCTCCCCAATCCGCATCGCAATATCCTTGAAGGTTGATGTCTTTGCCTCCAAGAGTCAACTTCATCTCCATGGTGCCCTTCAAGTACCTCATGATCCTCTTCACCGCTGCCCAATGCATAGGACCGGGCTTGGACTGTTGGAGTATAGTGTTGCTCGTAGTTATTACGGCATTGTAAATAGTTGTATTGAGGTAGAATGAAAGGGCGGGAGTAAAATGGGAGAAAATGGAGAGAGGTGTATTGGCACATGTTGCACATGGGCAAGGCAAAGTCAAAAGAGAAGGACCAGCCCACTTGTGTTGACTTAGCCAAGTCAAAGTAGGGGCATGAAAGTCAAGTGGGTGGTGGCAAAAGTCTTTGGGCGGCCATGACGCCCATGTGGGTTGTAAAGACATGGAAGTTGCATGAGAAGGCACTAGGAATGTGTCTTGTGCAATGGTATAAGTAAAGGCCTTCGAAAGAAGGCAAACATCTCATTCCAAACATTGTTTGTACTACCTTGTGTGTATCTTCGCTAGTGCAACCATCTCTCTTCTTCTATTTACTTCAATAGGTTATGGGCCCACTCATGCGAGTTGCTAGTGAAGAGTTATAGTTGCAAAGTTGTGTGGAGGAGGTCACTTGTGTCTTTTGTGTGTTGGAGGAGTTCAAGGGCTGATTTGGAGCCAAGGAGATGCACAAGGGTTGATTTGGAACTTTGGAGGTGCACACGGGCTTGTTTGAAGCATTGGAGTGCACAAGAGCGAATTTGGAGCATTGCAGGTGATTGGGAAGGCACAAGAAGTTGGGAGGAGCGGCGGTGGTACACATTCAAGAGTTTGAACCTTGTAAGTGTTCAACCATAGTGCATGTGCTTGTTTACTCTCTAAAAGTGCTGATTTGAGTGAAGGAGGTGCTTAGATGCACATTAGAGTCTATGTGAAGCTCATTGAGGTTATTGAAGTCCCTATTTGCATGTATGAGCAAATGAGGGGCTGATTTGATTAGATGAGGTGCAAAGGTGTCCATTTGAGTCGTAAACGATTGGATTTGAGTGTTTGAGTTGCACCTTGCACGTTTGAGCTTAGAAGAGACTTGTTTGATTGATTTGAGTGCAAACTTGCACATTAGAGCCTTGAAGGGGTTGATTGGAGTGTGTGAGTTGCCTAGGTGTGTATTAGAGCTCTAAAGGGGCTAATGTGAGTTTTTGAGGTGCTTGCATGCACATTGGAGCCTAGAAGGGGCTCATTTGAGTGATTGTGGTGCATTTGTGCACATTAGAAACTAGAAGGGGCTGATTTGAGTGTAAGAGTGTAAACATGGCCACATTTGAGAACGAGAGTGCGAGGGTCATTGACAAGTTCAAAGGGGACAACTTCAACCTTTGGAAGTTCAAGATGGAGATGGTGTTGGAGTCCATGGACCTTTGGGAGATCGTTGAGGAGAGCGAGGAGCCTCCATCATTCGATGATGAGCCAAAGGTGATAAAGGACTACAATCGGCGTGTGAAGAAGGCCATGTCGGTGATTGGGCTCAATTTGGTGGATAACCAACTTGCCCACATCAAGAATTGCAAAGGACCAGCGGAAGCATGGAAGACATTGTGCAACATCCACGAGACGAAGAGTTTGTCGAACATCCTCTTCATTCGCCGCAAATTCTTCACCATCAAGATGCAAGAAGGTGATGACTTGTTGACCCACATCAATCAAGTGAAGGCCCTCGCGGATCAACTCACATGCTTGGAGGTCCCCGTGAGAGATGAAGATGTGGTCATGACCTTGCTTGAAAGCTTGCCACCTTCATTTAAGAACTTGATCACCGCGTTGGAGACCTTACGCATGAAGGATCTCACCATGGAGTTTGTAGTGGCGCGAATGATGCACGAAGTATCCAAGCGCAAGGAGAAAGAGCCCCATGGTGACGACACGGCTTTGGTATCAAAGCAAAGCAAGTCGGGCGGCTCATCTTCTCGTGGCGAGCCAAAGGTGTGTTACAATTGCGGCAAACCGGGCCACATTGCACGAAATTGTTTCAAGCCCAAGAAGTGGGAGCGCGACAATGCGAATCAAGCAAAGGAGAAGGAAAATGCCAACCATGCGAAGGAGGATGATGACTATGCATTTGCAACTCAAGATGGACCTCATTCCATGTCGTTGTGCAAGTGGATCATGGATTCGGGCGCCACAAAACACATGACACCACATAGGGCGGCATTTGACACATATGAGGTAATTACCTCGCGCAACGTGCATTTGGGTGACGATAGTGTTGTGGATGCCATTGCAGTAGGTTCCATTGTTGTGGAAGTGCATGTGAGGGGATGTGCGAAGAGGATTACCCTCAAGGATGTCCTCCATGTGCCAAAATTGCAAGCCAACTTGCTCTCGGTGAGCAAGCTTGTCACAAGTGGAATGAAAGTGCAATTCAATGTCGACGGGTGCACTTTGAGAGCACCAAACGGAGATGTACTTGCGGTGGCACCCCGGGAAGACAACTTGTACCAAGTGACCTTCAACAAGGTGTTTGAGGCGGATGCGGCCAACTTGGCACAACCATCAACGAAGCGTGATTCAATGGAGCTTTGGCATCGTCGACTTGGACATTTGAATGTGAGAAGTGTGCGGTTTCTTCAAAGTATGGTAAGTGGTTTGACCCTTGACAAGGAGGAAGCTTCTATGTCCTTTTGCGAAGGATGTGTATATGGCAAACATCATAGGGCACCATTTCCAAAGGATGGAGGAACTCGTGCATCCAAGCCTTTGGAGATTGTGCACTCGGACGTGTGTGGTCCAATGAGGACCATGTCGATTGGTGGATCAAGGTACTTCGTCACCTTCATTGATGATTTTTCAAGGAAGGTGTGGTTGTATACGTTGAAGACGAAGGGGGAGTGCCTTGAGAAGTTCAAGGAGTTCAAGGCGCTTGTAGAGACGCAATCGGAGCACAAGATCAAGGCGTTTCGATCGGACAATGGTGGGGAGTTCATTTCTAAGGCCTTTCAACGTTTCTTGAAGAAGTATGGCATCGAGAGGCAATCATCAACTCCATTCACGCCCGAGCAAAATGGAGTTGCGGAGCGTGCCAACCGCACCATTGTGGAGATGGCAAGGAGCATGATTCATGCTCAACACCTCAAGCTTGAGTTTTGGGCGGAAGCGGTGACGAATGCGGTGTACATTCGCAATCGGTGTCCAACAAGGGCTCTTGTCACCATCACACCACAAGAGGCTTGGAGCGGTCGCAGGCCATGCATTGCACACATGCGAGTCTTTGGTTGTATCGCATATGCAATGGTGCCACAAGCCAAGAGGGGTAAGCTCGATGCAAAGGGCACCAAATGTTTGTTTCTTGGCTATTGTGAGGGTACGAAGGCATACCGCCTCATGTGTGTAGAGACGGGGAAGATCATTCGAAGTCGTGATGTAGTCTTTGTTGAAGATAGCACTAGCGTTGGTCATGGTTTGGCGATGAGTCCAAGTGGGAGTGATACACCGCCGTTGGTGTTGGTGGACGAATCTCCAAACCAAGCTTCCACAAAAGATTGTGAAGGCGGTGATGCAAAGAAGGAGGAGCAAGCGCATGCCCAAGAAGAAGGTGTAACGGAGGCACCTTCGTCAACGCCAACACCAAGTGTTAACGAAGGGGAAGGAAGTGTTGAAGAGCCTCGGTATCCACGAAGGGAGCGGCGGGCGCTTGGAGAGTGGTGGATGAACCACATCTTGCCACAACATGAAGTGGAGCGAGCCAACGTGGCACATCTCGATGATCCATTGAACATGTGCGAAGCTATGCAATCGGAGGATGCGAGCAAGTGGGAGAAAGCAATGCACGAGGAGTATGACTCACTCATAGCAAATGGCACATGGGAATTGGCTCCCCTTCCAAAGGATCGCAAGCGAATTGGCTGCAAGTGGGTGTTTCGCACGAAGAAGGACACTTCGGGCGAAGTTGTGCGCCACAAGGCAAGATTGGTGGCGAAAGGATACTCTCAAGTGGAAGGTGTTGACTTCCTTGAGACCTTTGCGCCCGTTGCCAAATTCACCACAATTCGGTGCATTCTTGCACTTGGAGCGGCTTTGGACATGGAGATCCATCAAATGGATGTGAAGACGGCGTTCTTGAATGGCGAGTTGGAGGAGGAGATCTACATGGAGCAACCCCATGGTTTCGTACAAGAAGGCTTTGAGCATCTTGTGTGCAAGCTCAAGAAGTCGTTGTACGGACTCAAGCAATCACCAAGGGCATGGTATCAACGAATCGACTCCTTCTTCACCAAAGAAGGCTTCACAAGAAGCCAAGCGGATCACTCGTTGTATATCAAGCAAACAAGTGAGTATTTGTTGATAGTACTCATCTATGTGGATGATTTGATCATCTTGGCTAGCCTTATGGCAATGTTGGCGTGGCTCAAGGCCAAACTCAAGAAGGAGTTTGAGATGAGCGACCTTGGAGAGTTGAGGTACTGTATTGGAGTGGAATTCGAGAGGGATCGCAAGGCACGCACCATCACTATGAGCCAACGGAAGTACATTGAAGAGGTACTCAAGCGATTCAACATGGAAGAATGCAAGCCCATTGGTACCCCACTTGACGTAAATGTCAAGTTGTTAAAGCTCTCGGAAGAAGAGTTTGAGGCCATTCAAGGTGAGATGGAAGGCGTACCATATAAGGGCGGAGTTGGGTCTTTGATGTATGCGATGGTAGGCACAAGGGCGGACCTTGCATTTGCGGTGAGTTTGGTGAGCCAATTCATGTCAAGGGCCGGTCCGGCACACTGGAGTGCGGTGAAGCGCATCATGCGGTACTTGCAAGGTACCTTGGACTTCAAGTTGTGCCTTGGCGGTGACAACATCACCTTGAGTGGGTATTGCGATGCGGATTGGGCGGGAGATGTGAATGAACGGCGATCGTCAACAGGGTATGTGTTCTTTGTTGGAGTTGGTGCAATCTCATGGAATTGCAAGAGGCAACCCACCATTGCCTTGTCCACAACGGAGGCGGAGTACATGGCCACTAGCCAAAGCACGAAGGAGGCCATTTGGCTTCGCAAGCTATTGGGTGATGTAGGGTTTGTTCAAGAAGGAGCAACGACGATCATGTGCGACAATCAAGGGTGCATTGCTCTTGCAAAGAATCCCACACACCACTCACGTACGAAGCACATTGATGTGCAACACCACTTCATTCGTGAGAAGTTAGAGAGTGGTGAGATTTGTTTGAAGTATTGTCCAACGGAAGACATGGTGGCGGATGTGTTGACAAAGGCACTTGCGAAGGAGCGGCATCAACGATTGGTGAAGGCGATGGGATTGCGAGAAGGTAACGACTCGCAAAGTGGGAAAGTTGGAGTATAGTGTTGCTCGTAGTTATTACGGCATTGTAAATAGTTGTATTGAGGTAGAATGAAAGGGCGGGAGTAAAATGGGAGAAAATGGAGAGAGGTGTATTGGCACATGTTGCACATGGGCAAGGCAAAGTCAAAAGAGAAGGACCAGCCCACTTGTGTTGACTTAGCCAAGTCAAAGTAGGGGCATGAAAGTCAAGTGGGTGGTGGCAAAAGTCTTTGGGCGGCCATGACGCCCATGTGGGTTGTAAAGACATGGAAGTTGCATGAGAAGGCACTAGGAATGTGTCTTGTGCAATGGTATAAGTAAAGGCCTTCGAAAGAAGGCAAACATCTCATTCCAAGCATTGTTTGTACTACCTTGTGTGTATCTTTGCTAGTGCAACCATCTCTCTTCTTCTATTTACTTCAATATGGACATGAATTGAGACACCACGCTTACCGCAAATGCAAGGTCAGCCCTTGTGGCTACCATTGCATACATTAGACAACCCACACTCTCCTTGTAGGGGATATCCAACATACCTTCCTTATGCTCTTGAAACTCTTCATCGCCAAGCTTCACCAATGGCGCCTTTGCATCCAAAGGTGTGCCAATGGGCTTGCAATCCTCCATGCCAAAGCGTTGGAGCACACCCTCGATGTAGCTCCGTTGGTGCATGGTGATGGTGAGGGCTGCCCTATCCCTCTCAATGTGAACTCCCAAGAAGAAATGCAACTCACCTAGATCACTCATGTCATACTCCTCTTCAAGGCTGCCCTTCAACTTCCTCATCATTTACATGCCACTCACCAACAAGATCACGTCGTCCACGTAGATGACCACCGCCATGAAGTAGTCCGTTGTTTGCTTTATTGAAGAATGAAATGAAAGGAAGAGAATGAAGAATGAACAAGTTGGTGGTAAAGCTTGCAATGAGAGAGGTGAATTCTCCCACTTCCCATGCTCTTCTTATCAATGGAATACATCAGCCCTTGATTGTAATCCTTATGGGACAATGACACCAAGCTACCCTTTTCTACTTCTTATCTTCTAAGGTAGGGCTGGTCCTACCTTTCTATACTAGTTTAGCACTCTATACTCAACACTCCCACTTAGCGAGGTGTCCTTGGACTCTAAGCGCATTGCCTTGCTCATCATCACATGTCGCTCTCTTCCAAGTGCCTTTGTGAGCACATCAGCCACCATGTGCTCCGTGGGGCAATACCGCAACTCAATTACCTCATCTTCAATCTTCTCTCGAATGAAATGGTGTTGCACATCTATGTGCTTCGTTCGTGAGTGGTGCTTGGGGTTCTTCGCGAGTGCAATGCAACCTTGGTTGTCGCACATGATGGTGGTTGCCTCCCATTGCACATACCCTACATCAGCCATCAATTGCCTTAGCCAAATGGCCTCCTTGGCGGATTGGCTCGCCGCCATGTACTCCGCTTCTGTGGTTGATAGAGCCACCGTTGGTTGGCGCTTGCTATTCCACGATATGGCGCCCACTCCAAGGAAGAAGACATAGCCCGTCGTGGACTTCCTTGTGTTTGCATCGCCTCCCCAATCCGCATCGCAATATCCTTGAAGTTTGATGTCTTTGCCTCCAAGAGTCAACTTCATCTCCATGGTGCCCTTCAAGTACCTCATGATCCTCTTCACCGCTGCCCAATGCATAGGACCGGGCTTGGACATGAATTGAGACACCACGCTTACCGCAAATGCAAGGTCAGCCCTTGTGGCTACCATTGCATACATTAGACAACCCACACTCTCCTTGTAGGGGATATCCAACATACCTTCCTCATGCTCTTGAAACTCTTCATCGCCAAGCTTCACCAATGGCACCTTTGCATCCAAAGGTGTGCCAATGGGCTTGCAATCCTCCATGCCAAAGCGTTGGAGCACACCCTCGATGTAGCTCCGTTGGTGCATGGTGATGGTGAGGGCTGCCCTATCTCTCTCAATGTGAACTCCCAAGAAGAAATGCAACTCACCTAGATCACTCATGTCATACTCCTCTTCAAGGCTGCCCTTCAACTTCCTCATCATCAACATGCCACTCACCAACAAGATCACGTCGTCCACGTAGATGACCACCGCCATGAAGTAGTCCGTTGTTTGCTTGATGTACAATGAATGGTCAGCCATGCTCCTTGTGAAGCCCTCCCTTGTGAAGAATGCATGGAAGCTCTCATACCAAGCACGTGGAGATTGCTTGAGCCCATAAAGGCTCTTCTTCAACTTGCACACAAGGTGGGCTTGGCCTTCTTGCACAAACCCCGGTGGCTGGTCCATGTACACATCCTCCTCCAACTCTCCATTCAAGAAGGCCGTCTTCACATCCATTTGATGGATCTCCAAGTCCATGGCTGCCCCGAGCGCTAACATGCACCGAATGGTGCTAAACTTCGCAACGGGAGCAAAGGTCTCATTGAAGTCCACACCTTCAACTTGTGAGAAGCCCTTTGCGACGAGCCTTGCCTTGTACCTCACGATGTCACCATTGGCATCCCTTTTCGTTCGAAAGACCCACTTGCACCCTACACACTTGCGGTTTGAAGGCAATGGTGCCAATTCCCACGTTCCATTGGCCATCAAGGAGTCATACTCTTCTTGCATGGCTAGCTCCCACTTGCTCGCATCTTGCGAGTGTATGGCCTCACTCATGGTGTGAGGCTCCGCAATGGCAGCCACGTTTGCACGCTCCACATCACGTGGGGGCAAGATGTGGTTCTTCCACCACTCTCCAAGTGGCTTGCGCACCCTCCTCGAGTACCGAGACGCCTCCGTGGTGTCGTTGTCATCTTTCCTTGGTGGTGGCTGCGGTGGAGCCTCCCTTGCAACCCTCCTTGTCCTCGCACGAAGAATAGGAGCCAATTGCCCTCCATGCTTGGGCTGGCCCTCCACCTCTTCATCAATGGTGCCTTCCCCTCCCTCCACAAAGCTCTCCGAAGGGCCACAAAGGGTTGGTTGCACCACCAAAGGCTTTGGCTCTTCTTCAAACTCTTCATCATCATCGGATTTGAAGGAGCCGTCCACCTCAAGGGCTGGTCCTTCATCAACACTCCCACTTGGATGCTCCTTCAAAGACTCCTTGTCTTCGAAGAACTCCACGTCCGGGCTCTTGATTATCTTCTTCGTTGCCATGCAAATCAGCCTATACGCCTTCGTGCCCTCACAATATCCAAGGAACAAGCACTTGATGGCCTTAGCATCAAGCTTGGTCCTCCTCTCATCGGGCACCTTTGCATAAGCCACACAACCAAAGACACGCATGTGGGAGATGGTGGGACGCTTACCGCTCCATGCTTCTTCGGGCGTCATACCTTGGAGAGCCCTACTAGGGCACCGGTTGCGTGTGTACACCGCGGTACACACCGCCTCAGCCCAAAACTCACGCCCAAGCTCTTGGGCATACAACATGGACCGCGCCATCTCCACAATGGTGCGGTTTGCACGCTCCGCAACACCATTTTGTTGTGGAGTGTAGGGGGCTGATGTGTTCCTCGCAATGCCATGCTTGCGCAAGAACTCATCGAATGCCTTGCCCGTGTACTCGCCGCCATTGTCGGAGCGCAATACCTTCACCTTGTGCTCCGATTGCTTCTCAACCAAGCTCTTCCACTCCTTGAAGCGTGGTAGCACCTCACTCTTGCACTTGAGCACATACACCCACACCTTCCTTGAAAAGTCATCAATAAAGGTGAGGAAGTACCTTGCTCCTCCAAAAGATGTCGTCTTCATCGGCCCGCACACGTCCGAATGGACCAGCTCTAACACCTTGGTGGCACGCTCCGCACCATCGGTAGGGAAGGGCTGCCTTGCAAGCTTGCCTTCAATGCACCCTTCACAAGCAAATGGCACCACATTGGATGGAGCCTTGCCTAGGTCCATGCCGTTTGCCATGCCTTGCAACGCCTTGACTCCCTTCGCATTGAGATGGCCCATCCTTCTATGCCAAAGCTCCATGAGTGGCCCGTTGGTCGATGTGTGTGCTAGGCAACCCACATCAGCCCCACTCACCACCTTGAGCTCCAATCGATACAAGTTGGCCTCCATTGAAGATGTGGCAATCAAATTACCTTCACAAGAGCGCACCGCACATCCTTTGGTGTTGAATTGCACCACCAACCCTCTTGATACGAGCTTGCTCACCGATAGCAAGTTGGCATGCAACTTGGGTACATGGAGCACGTCGTGCACCACGATGCGCCTCCGCTGGCCCTCCACGTTGCTCTCCACCACGATGGAACCCTTGCCCACCACCTCCACCACGCCGTTGTCTCCCATAAACACGTTGCGCCCCGAAATGGACTCATACGTGTCAAAGGCATGCTTGTGGGGTGTCATGTGTTGTGTGGCCCCCGAATCAACAATCCAATTGTTGATGGAGGTGTTGGCTGCCCCGCCATTGGCCACAAACACAAAGTCATTGTGGCTTACCTCATCTCTTGCATTGTTGGCCACTTCCTTGTTGCTCCAACAATTGCGAGCAATGTGGCCCGGTTTGCCACACTTGTAGCACGTACGCGCCTCTTGCCTTGTGCTAGAGCTGCCCTTCTTGTCTTGACGTGAGATCATTGCCGCATCTTCACCTTGAGGTTCCCTCTCCTTCCTCTTGGACACTTCATGCATAAGTCGTGCGGTAATGAACTCCACGGTGAGCTCCTTCACAGGCCGCGTCTCCAAGGCCGTGATCAAGTGCTCGTACGATGGTGGAAGGCTTTCAAGCAAAGTCATAACAACATCTTCGTCTTTCACGGGCACATCTAAACAAGTGAGCTGGTCCGCAAGGGACTTTACCTTGTTGATGTGATCCAACATGTCGCCGCCTTCCTCCATCTTCACCGTGAAGAACTTCCTTCTCAAAAACAAGATGTTGGAGAGGCTCTTGGTCTCGTGTATGTTGCACAACGTGGTCCACGCTTCCGCTGGTCCTTTGCAAGCCTTGATGTGCGCCATCTCCTTGTCCACCAAGTTGGTGGCAATCACCGCAAAGGCACGCTTGCAACGCCGCTCATAGTCTTTCTTGTCCTTCTCATCGGCCGTGGGTGGTGGGGGAAGCTCCGTTTGATCCACGATGTCCCATAGGTCCTTGGCGGAGAGGATCATCTCCATCTTGAACTTCCATAGGCTGAAGTTGTCTCCATTGAACTTATCCACAAGCCGCAGCCCCTCTCCTTCACTTGAAGCCATAGCTTGATGTGGAGTACCTCCCACTCACTTCAAGCACTTGAACTCTCTTTACAAGATCCACAACACTCCAATGTAACCAAAACACTACATGAAATGCACTTGCAAGTGCAAATGAGCCCTACTAGTGTCGATTGCAACCCTAAGCTCTCCCTTTAGCACCTCTAGGGTAAATGACCACTCTAAACACTCAAATCAGCACCTCTAGTGCTACACACGACCCTAGGCACTCACCTTGGCACCTCTAGTCCACATCAGCCCCTCTTCAAGTGCACATCCACTAAACTCACTAGTTTAGACACTAGTGCAACACCATGCACTCTAATGCACTCAAATGGGCACTCCAAACATCAAGAGCACAATCCCAAGGTCAAATGTGCTGACCTAACCCTAAATCAAGACACATGAAACCCTAGGTGCTCCAATGAGCCTCAAATCCACCCAAACGACCTCTCAACAACACAACAACAAGCAAACACTCACCAAGGCACAATGTTGAGCAATCCGGCTCTCCCAAGGTGCTCCAAGCTAGCTCCAAGTAGATCAGCCCTCCCCTCCTTCGCAACTCACGTTCGTGGGCCCATAACCTATTGAAGAATGAAATGAAAGGAAGAGAATGAAGAATGAACAAGTTGGTGGTAAAGCTTGCAATGAGAGAGGTGAATTCTCCCACTTCCCATGCTCTTCTTATCAATGGAATACATCAGCCCTTGATTGTAATCCTTATGGGACAATGACACCAAGCTACCCTTTTCTACTTCTTATCTTCTAAGGTAGGGCTGGTCCTACCTTTCTATACTAGTTTAGCACTCTATACTCAACATGCTTGATGTACAATGAATGGTCAGCCATGCTCCTTGTGAAGCCCTCCCTTGTGAAGAATGCATGGAAGCTCTCATACCAAGCACGTGGAGATTGCTTGAGCCCATAAAGGCTCTTCTTCAACTTGCACACAAGGTGGGCTTGGCCTTCTTGCACAAACCCCGGTGGCTGGTCCATGTACACATCCTCCTCCAACTCTCCATTCAAGAAGGCCGTCTTCACATCCATTTGATGGATCTCCAAGTCCATGGCTGCCCCGAGCGCTAACATGCACCGAATGGTGCTAAACTTCGCAACGGGAGCAAAGGTCTCATTGAAGTCCACACCTTCAACTTGTGAGAAGCCCTTTGCAACCAACCTTGCCTTGTACCTCACGATGTCACCATTGGCATCCCTCTTCGTTCGAAAGACCCACTTGCACCCTACACGCTTGCGGTTTGAAGGCAATGGTGCCAACTCCCACGTTCCATTGGCCATCAAGGAGTCATACTCTTCTTGCATGGCTAGCTCCCACTTGCTCGCATCTTGCGAGTGTATGGCCTCACTCATGGTGTGAGGCTCCGCAATGGCAGCCACGTTTGCACGCTCCACATCACGTGGAGGCAAGATGTGGTTCTTCCACCACTCTCCAAGTGGCTTGCGCACCCTCCTCGAGTACCGAGACGCCTCCGTGGTGTCGTTGTCATCTTTCCTTGGTGGTGGCTGCGGTGGAGCCTCCCTTGCAATCCTCCTTGTCCTCGCACGAAGAATAGGAGCCGATTGCCCTCCTTGCTTGGGCTGGCCCTCCACCTCTTCATCAATGGTGCCTTCCCCTCCCTCCACAAAGCTCTCCGAAGGGCCACAAAGGGTTGGTTGCACCACCAAAGGCTTTGGCGCTTCTTCAAAGTCTTCATCATCATCGGATTTGAAGGAGCCGTCCACCTCAAGGGCTGGTCCTTCATCAACACTCCCACTTGGATGCTCCTTCAAAGACTCCTTGTCTTCGAAGAACTCCACGTCCGGACTCTTGATTATCTTCTTCGTTGCCATGCAAATCAGCCTATACGCCTTCGTGCCCTCACAATATCCAAGGAACAAGCACTTGATGGCCTTTGCATCAAGCTTGGTCCTCCTCTCATCGGGCACCTTTGCATAAGCCACACAACCAAAGACACGCATGTGAGAGATGGTGGGACGTTTACCGCTCCATGCTTCTTCGGGCGTCACACCTTGGAGAGTCCTACTAGGGCATCGGTTGCGTGTGTACACCGCGGTACACACCGCCTCAGCCCAAAACTCACGCCCAAGCTCTTGGGCATACAACATGGACCGCGCCATCTCCACAATGGTGCGGTTTGCACGCTCCGCAACACCATTTTGTTGTGGAGTGTAGGGGGCTGATGTGTTCCTCGCAATGCCATGCTTGCGCAAGAACTCATCGAATGGCTTGCCCGTGTACTCGCCGCCATTGTCGGAGCGCAATACCTTCACCTTGTGGTCCGATTGCTTCTCAACTAAGCTCTTCCACTCCTTGAAGCGTGGTAGCACCTCACTCTTGCACTTGAGCACATACACCCACACCTTCCTTGAAAAGTCATCAATAAAGGTGAGGAAGTACCTTGCTCCTCCAAAAGACGTCGTCTTCATCGGCCCGCACACGTCCGAATGGACCAGCTCTAACACCTTGGTGGCACGCTCCGCACCATCGGTAGGGAAGGGCTGCCTTGCAAGCTTGCCTTCAATGCACCCTTCACAAGCAAATGGCACCACATTGGATGGTGCCTTGCCTAGGTCCATGCCGTTTGCCATACCTTGCAACGCCTTGACTCCCTTCGCATTGAGATGGCCCATCCTTCTATGCCAAAGCTCCATGAGTGGCCCGTTGGCTGATGTGTGTGCTAGGCAACCCACATCAGCCCCACTCACCACCTTGAGCTCCAATCGATACAAGTTGGCCTCCATTGAAGATGTGGCAATCAAATTACCTTCACAAGAGCGCACCGCACATCCTTTGGTGTTGAATTGCACCACCAACCCTCTTGATACGAGCTTGCTCACCGATAGTAAGTTGGCATGCAACTTGGGCACATGGAGCACGTCGTGCACCACGATGCGCCTCCGCTGGCCCTCCACGTTGCTCTCCACCACGATGGAACCCTTGCCCACCACCTCCACCACGCCGTTGTCTCCCATAAACACGTTGCGCCCCGAAATGGGCTCATATGTGTCAAAGGCATGCTTGTGGGGTGTCATGTGTTGTGTGGCCCCCGAATCAACAATCCAATTGTTCATGGAGGTGTTGGCTGCCCCGCCATTGGCCACAAACACAAAGTCATTGTGGCTTACCTCATCTCTTGCATTGTTGGCCACTTCCTTGTTGCTCCAACAATTGCGAGCAATGTGGCCCGGTTTGCCACACTTGTAGCACGTACGCGCCTCTTGCCTTGTGCTAGAGCTGCCCTTCTTGTCTTGACGTGAGATCATTGCCGCATCTTCACCTTGAGGTTCCCTCTCCTTCCTCTTGGACACTTCATGCATAAGCCGTGCGGTAATGAACTCCACGGTGAGCTCCTTCACCGGCCGCGTCTCCAAGGCCGTGATCAAGTGCTCGTACGATGGTGGAAGGCTTTCAAGCAAGGTCATAACAACATCTTCGTCTTTCACGGGCACATCTAAACAAGTGAGCTGGTCCGCAAGGGACTTTACCTTGTTGATGTGATCCAACATGTCGCCGCCTTCCTCCATCTTCACCGTGAAGAACTTCCTTCTCAAAAACAAGATGTTGGAGAGGCTCTTAGTCTCGTGTATGTTGCACAACGTGGTCCACGCTTCCGCTTATCTTCTAAGGTAGGGCTGGTCCTACCTTTCTATACTAGTTTAGCACTCTATACTCAACAGATCGTCAACAGGGTATGTGTTCTTTGTTGGAGTTGGTGCAATCTCATGGAATTGCAAGAGGCAACCCACCATTGCCTTGTCCACAACGGAGGCGGAGTACATGGCCACTAGCCAAAGCACGAAGGAGGCCATTTGGCTTCGCAAGCTATTGGGTGATGTAGGGTTTGTTCAAGAAGGAGCAACGACGATCATGTGCGACAATCAAGGGTGCATTGCTCTTGCAAAGAATCCCACACACCACTCACGTACGAAGCACATTGATGTGCAACACCACTTCATTCGTGAGAAGTTAGAGAGTGGTGAGATTTGTTTGAAGTATTGTCCAACGGAAGACATGGTGGCGGATGTGTTGACAAAGGCACTTGCGAAGGAGCGGCATCAACGATTGGTGAAGGCGATGGGATTGCGAGAAGGTAACGACTCGCAAAGTGGGAAAGTTGGAGTATAGTGTTGCTCGTAGTTATTACGGCATTGTAAATAGTTGTATTGAGGTAGAATGAAAGGGCGGGAGTAAAATGGGAGAAAATGGAGAGAGGTGTATTGGCACATGTTGCACATGGGCAAGGCAAAGTCAAAAGAGAAGGACCAGCCCACTTGTGTTGACTTAGCCAAGTCAAAGTAGGGGCATGAAAGTCAAGTGGGTGGTGGCAAAAGTCTTTGGGCGGCCATGACGCCCATGTGGGTTGTAAAGACATGGAAGTTGCATGAGAAGGCACTAGGAATGTGTCTTGTGCAATGGTATAAGTAAAGGCTTTCGAAAGAAGACAAACATCTCATTCCAAGCATTGTTTGTACTACCTTGGGTGTATCTTTGCTAGTGCAACCATCTCTCTTCTTCTATTTACTTCAATAGGCTAAGTCAACATAAGTGGGCTGGTCCTTCTCTTTTGACTTTGCCTTGCCCATGTGCAACATGTGCCAATACACCACTCTCCATTTTCTCTCATTTTACTCCCGCCCTTTCATTCTACCTCCATACAACTATTTACAATGCCATAATAACTACGAGCAACACTATACTCCAACAAGGGCTGCCTTGCAAGCTTGCCTTCAATGCACCCTTCACAAGCAAATGGCACCACATTGGATGGAGCCTTCCCTAGGTCCATGCTGTTTGCCATACCTTGCAACGCCTTGACTCCCTTCGCATTGAGATGGCCCATCCTTCTATGCCAAAGCTCCATGAGTGGCCCGTTGGCTGATGTGTGTGCTAGGCAACCCACATCAGCCCCACTCACCACCTTGAGCTCCAATCGATACAAGTTGGCCTCCATTGAAGATGTGGCAATCAAATTACCTTCACAAGAGCGCACCGCACATCCTTTGGTGTTGAATTGCACCACCAACCCTCTTGATACGAGCTTGCTCACCGATAGCAAGTTGGCATGCAACTTGGGCACATGGAGCACGTCATGCACCACGATGCGCCTCCGCTGGCCCTCCACGTTGCTCTCCACCACGATGGAACCCTTGCCCACCACCTCCACCTTGCCGTTGTCTCCCATAAACACGTTGCGCCCCGAAATGGGCTCATACGTGTCAAAGGCATGCTTGTGGGGTGTCATGTGTTGTGTGGCCCCCGAATCAACAATCCAATTGTTGATGGAGGTGTTGGCTGCCCCGCCATTGGCCACAAACACAAAGTCATTGTGGCTTACCTCATCTCTTGCATTGTTGGCCACTTCCTTGTTGCTCCAACAATTGCGAGCAATGTGGCCCGGTTTGCCACACTTGTAGCACGTACGTGCCTCTTGCCTTGTGCTAGAGCTGCCCAACTTTTCTTGACGTGAGATCATTGCCGCATCTTCACCTTGAGGTTCCCTCTCCTTCCTCTTGGACACTTCATGCATAAGTCGTGCGGTAATGAACCCGACGGTGAGCTCCTTCACGGGCCGCGCCTCCAAGGCCGTGATCAAGTGCTCGTAAGATGGTGGAAGGCTTTCAAGCAAAGTCATAACAACATCTTGACACCATGCACTCTAATGCACTCAAATGGGCACTTCAAACATCAAGAGCACAATCCCAAGGTCAAATGTGCTGACCTAACCCTAAATCAAGACACATGAAACCCTAGATGCTCCAATGAGCCTCAAATCCACCCAAAGGACCTCTCAACACCACAACAACAAGCAAACACTCACCAAGGCACAATGTTGAGCAATCGGGCTCTCCCAAGGTGCTCCAAGCTTGCTCCAAGTAGATCAGCCCTCCCCTCCTTCGCAACTCACGTTCGTGGGCCCATAACCTATTGAAGAATGAAATGAAAGGAAGACAATGAAGAATGAACAAGTTGGTGGTAAAGCTTACAATGAGAGAGGTGAATTCTCCCACTTCCCATGCTCTTCTTATCAATGGAATACATCAGCCCTTGATTGTAATCCTTATGGGACAATGACACCTAGCTATCCTTTTCTACTTCTTATCTTCTAAGGTAGGGCTGGTCCTACCATTCTATACTAGTTTAGCAATCTATACTCAACACTCCCACTTAGCGAGGTGTCCTTGGACTCTAAGCGCATTGCCTTGCTCAACATCACATGTCGCTCTCTTCCAAGTGCCTTAGTGAGCACATCAGCCACCATGTGCTCCGTCGGACAATACCGCAACTCAATTACCTCATCTTCAATCTTCTCTCGAATGAAATGGTGTTGCACATCTAATAGCTTCGTTCTTGAGTGGTGCTTGGGGTTCTTCGCGAGTGCAATGCAACCTTGGTTGTCGCACATGATGGTGGTTGCCTCCGATTGCACACACCCTACATCACCCATCAATTGCCTTAGCCAAATGGCCTCCTTCGCGGATTGGCTCGCCGCCATGTACCCCGCTTCTGTGGTTGATAGAGCCACCGTTGGTTGGCGCTTGCTATTCCACGAAATGGCGCCCACTCCAAGGAAGAAGACATAGCCCGTCGTGGACTTCCTTGTGCTTACATCGCCTCCCCAATCCGCATCGCAATATCCTTCAAGGTTGATGTCTTTGCCTCCAAGAGTCAACTTCATCTCCATGGTGCCCTTCAAGTACCTCATGATCCTCTTCACCGCTGCCCAATGCATAGGACCGGGCTTGGATATGAATTGAGACACCACGCTTACCGCAAATGCAAGGTCAGCCCTTGTGGCTACCATTGCATACATTAGACAACCCACACTCTCCTTGTAGGGGATATCCAACATACCTTCCTCATGCTCTTGAAACTCTTCATCGCCAAGCTTCACCAATGGCGCCTTTGCATCCAAAGGTGTGCCAATGGGCTTGCAATTCTCCATGCCAAAGCGTTGGAGTACACCCTCGATGTAGCTCCGTTGGTGCATGGTGATGGTGAGGGCTGCCCTATCCCTCTCAATGTGAACTCCCAAGAAGAAATGCAACTCACCTAGATCACTCATGTCATACTCTTCTTCAAGGCTGCCCTTCAACTTTCTCATCATCAACATGCCACTCACCAACAAGATCACGTCGTCCACGTAGATGACCACCGCCATGAAGTAGTCCGTTGTTTGCTTGATGTACAATGAATGGTCAGCCATGCTCCTTGTGAAGCCCTCCCTTGTGAAGAATGCATGGAAGCTCTCATACCAAGCACGTGGAGATTGCTTGAGCCCATAAAGGCTCTTCTTCAACTTGCACACAAGGTGGGCTTGGCCTTCTTGTACAAACCCCGGTGGCTGGTCCATGTACACATCCTCCTCCAACTCTCCATTCAAGAAGGCCGTGTTCACATCCATTTGATGGATCTCCAAGTCCATGGCTGCCCCGAGCGCTAACATGCACCGAATGGTGCTAAACTTCGCAACGGGAGCAAAGGTCTCATTGAAGTCCACACCTTCAACTTGTGAGAAGCCCTTTGCAACCAACTTTGCCTTGTATCTCACGATGTCACCATTGGCATCCCTCTTCGTTCGAAAGACCCACTTGCACCCTACACGCTTGCGGTTTGAAGGCAATGGTGCCAACTCCCACGTTCCATTGGCCATCAAGGAGTCATACTCTTCTTGCATGGCTAGCTCCCACTTGCTCGCATCTTGCGAGTGTATGGCCTCACTCATGGTGTGAGGCTCCGCAATGGCAGCCACGTTTGCACGCTCCACATCACGTGGGGGCAAGATGTGGTTCTTCCACCACTCTCCAAGTGGCTTGCGCACCCTCCTCGAGTACCGAGACGCCTCCGTGGTGTCGTTGTCATCTTTCCTTGGCGGTGGCTGCAGTGGAGCCTCCCTTGCAATCCTCCTTGTGCTCGCACAAAGAATAGGAGCCGATTGCCCTCCATGCTTGGGCTGGCCCTCCACCTCTTCATCAATGGTGCCTCCCCCTCCCTCCACAAAGCTCTCCGAAGGGCCACAAAGGGCTGGTTGCACCACCAAAGGCTTTGGCTCTTCTTCAAACTCTTCATCATCATCGGATTTGAAGGAGCCGTCCACCTCAAGGGCTGGTCCTTCATCAACACTCCCACTTGGACGCTCCTTCAAAGACTCCTTGTCTTCGAATAACTCCACGTCCGGGCTCTTGATTATCTTCTTCGTTGCCATGCAAATCAGCCTATACGCCTTCGTGCCCTCACAATATCCAAGGAACAAGCACTTGATGGCCTTTGCATCAAGCTTGGTCCTCCTCTCATCGGGCACCTTTGCATAAGCCACACAACCAAAGACACGCACGTGGGAGATGGTGGGACGCTTACCGCTCCATGCTTCTTCGGGCGTCACACCTTGGAGAGCCCTACTAGGGCACCGGTTGCGTGTGTACACCGCGGTACACACCGCCTCAGCCCAAAACTCACGCCCAAGCTCTTGGGCATACAACATGGACCGCGCCATCTCCACAATGGTACGGTTTGCACGCTCCGCAACACCATTTTGTTGTGGAGTGTAGGGGGCTGATGTGTTCCTCGCAATGCCATGCTTGCGCAAGAACTCATCGAATGCCTTGCCCGTGTACTCGCCGCCATTGTCGGAGCGCAATACCTTCACCTTGTGCTCCGATTGCTTCTCAATCAAGCTCTTTTACTCCTTGAAACGTGGTAGCACCTCACTCTTGCACTTGAGCACATACACCCACACCTTCCTTGAAAAGTCATCAATGAAGGTGAGGAAGTACCTTGCTCCTCCAAAAGATGTCGTCTTCATCGGCCCGCACACGTCCGTATGGACCAGCTCTAACACCTTGGTGGCACGCTCCGCACCATCGGTAGGGAAGGGCTGCCTTGCAAGCTTGCCTTCAATGCACCCTTCACAAGCAAATGGCACCACATTGGATGGTGCCTTGCCTAGGTCCATGCCGTTTGCCATGCCTTGCAACGCCTTGACTCCCTTCGCATTGAGATGGCCCATCCTTCTATGCCAAAGCTCCATGAGTGGCCCGTTAGTCGATGTGTGTGCTAGGCAACCCACATCAGCCCCACTCACCACCTTGAGCTCCAATCGATACAAGTTGGCCTCCATTGAAGATGTGGCAATCAAATTACCTTCACAAGAGCGCACCGCACATCCTTTGGTGTTGAATTGCACCACCAACCCTCTTGATACGAGCTTGCTCACCGATAGTAAGTTGGAATGCAACTTGGGTACATGGAGTATGTCGTGCACCACGATGCGCCTCCGCTGGCCCTCCACGTTGCTCTCCACCACGATGGAACCCTTGCCCACCACCTCCACCACGCCGTTGTCTCCCATAAACACGTTGCGACCCGAAATGGACTCATACGTGTCAAAGGCATGCTTGTGGGGTGTCATGTGTTGTGTGGCCCCCGAATCAACAATCCAATTGTTGATGGAGGTGTTGGCTGCCCCGCCATTGGCCACAAACACAAAGTCATTGTGGCTTACCTCATCTCTTGCATTGTTGGCCACTTCCTTGTTGCTCCAACAATTGCGAGCAATGTGGCCCGGTTTGCCACACTTGTAGCACGTACGTGCCTCTTGCCTTGTGCTAGAGCTGCCCTTCTTGTCTTGACGTGAGATCATTGCCGCATCTTCACCTTGAGGTTCCCTCTCCTTCCTCTTGGACACTTCATGCATAAGTCGTGCGGTAATGAACTCCACGGTGAGCTCCTTCACCGGCCGCGTCTCCAAGGCCGTGATCAAGTGCTCGTACGATGGTGGAAGGCTTTCAAGCAAAGTCATAACAACATCTTCGTCTTTCACGGGCACATCTAAACAAGTGAGCTGGTCCGCAAAGGACTTTACCTTGTTGATGTGATCCAACATGTCGCCGCCTTCCTCCATCTTCACCGTGAAGAACTTCTTCCTCAAAAACAAGATGTTGGAGAGGCTCTTGGTCTTATGTATGTTGCACAACGTGGTCCACGCTTCCGCTGGTCCCTTGCAAGCCTTGATGTGCGCCATCTCCTTGTCCACCAAGTTGGTGGCAATCACCGCAAAGGCGCGCTTGCAACGCTGCTCATAATCCTTCTTCTCCTTCTCATCGGCCGTGGATGGTGGGGGCAGCTCTGATTGATCGACGATGTGCCATAGGTCCTTAGCGGAGAGGATCATCCCTATCTTGAACTTCCATAGGTTGAAGTTGTCTCCATTGAACTTGTCCACAAGCCGCAGCCATTGTCCTTCACTTGAAGCCATAGCATGCGAGTGGAGTAGCTCCCACTCACTCCTAGCACTTCAGCCCTCTTCACAAGACCCACGCAACTCCAATGCACCCAATACACTATACCAAGTGCATGTGCATGTGCAAACCAACCCTTCTAGTGTCACTTGCAACCCTAAGCACTTATTCTAGCACCTCTAGGATCAATGACGACTCTAAACACTCAAATCAGCACCTCTAGTGCTACAGACAACCCTAGGCACTCACCTTGGCACCTCTAGTCCACATTAGCCCCTCTTCAAGTGCACATCCACTAAACTCACTAGTTTAGACACTAGTGCAGCACCAATGCACTCTAATGCACTCAAATGGGCATTCCAAACATCAAGAGCACAATCCCAAGGTCAAATGTGTTGACCTAACCCTAAATCAAGACACATGAAACCCTAGTTGCTCCAAAGAGCCTCAAATCAGCCCAAACGACCTCTCAACAATTCAAGCAACGACCTCTCAGCAAGCAAACACTCACCAATGCACAATGTTGAGCAATCCGGCTCTCTCAAGGTGCTCCAAGCTTGTTCCAAGTACATCAGCCCTCCTCTCCTTCGCAACTCACGTCCGTGGTGCCATAACCTATTGAAGAATGAAATGAAAGGAAGACAATGAAGAATAAACAAGTTGGTGGTAATGCTTGCAATGAGAGAGGTGAATTCTCCCACTTCCCATGCTCTTCCTATTAATGGAATACATCAGCCCTTGATTGTAATCCTTGTGGGACAATGACACCAAGCTACCATTTTTTACTTCTTATCTTCTAAGGTAGGGCTGGTCCTTCCTTTCTACACTTGTTAAGTACTTAATGCTCAACACTCCTCACCGGCTATTGTCTGTCTCAGCATCTCTAGTCGTCGTTGTGATCTTCATCCTCGTCTTGCTTGTGGCTCTAAGTAGATACCTAAGCTCGTGCTCACCGTCGGGCCCTCTTTGCCTATTCCCTTGATTCGAGCTCTCTTCGATGACCCTTCTTGGTCCGAGCTCCCACTGTCTGGGCTCAACCTCCCTAAACCTAAGCTCGGAGGTTGAGCCCAGACAGTGGGCTCAACCTCCCTAAACCTAAGCTCGGAGGTTGAGCCCATGATCCGAGCTTCCTTGAACCACAGTCCGAGCTCACTTGATATCCCCTCGCTGATCAACTTGGTCGCCTTTGTGTTGGTGTTGGTGATCCTTTGTTGCCCTCCACTATCTAAACTCCCCATGACTGCTTCATGTTGGCTGTCCCGATCTGCATCACGTTTCGCCTTTAGTTGCCCTCTTGCTGGTATCAAAACACCCTTAGGCCCCGAGCTCGGGTCTTGGGCTCTAATTTTCCTTTTAAGACTTACTATTATCAGTTTTAAGGTCAATTAAAACAAATGTAATGTTGTCAGAGCTCGATGTTGTTCTAAAAATCTACCATGGTCAAAGGAGATGCGAGAGGAATGGTCAAACATTAATATATTATTAAGGAAATTAGCACACGGTTGACTGGTCGCTGATATGAAAGATGTCCATTGACCACGCTGGTTTCTAACATTGAAAGAGAATCCTTCAACAATAATTCGCTTAAACTATATCTACGCTACAAAGCAAATCTAGTGACACTAGGTTCTCAGTTTGGGGTTCAGTGGTTTGAAAGGCTGATAGTGGGAGGCCTCTTGGTGAAGTCGGGTCCATCGGCAGCCCGCCGATGGATGGTGACCTACCATTCCACAAACCACCATTTGACAACCGCATGCCCATGCTTGTGCACCTCCGAAACCTTCCAATGCGTTTGCCTTGGTCGCTCCGCTTGCAGCATATATTCAGGGACAGATCCAAATCGATGGACGGGGTAGATGAGCGGAAGTATGTCGGTCGCAACATTTGGAGTAACTTCGTCTTTGTAAGAAGTCAAATGACCCGGAACGGCCAGGGCATATAGCACATACAATCAAGGATAAGGCGGAGCGACCTCGGTTCAACATCGAAAAATAGCACTTCGTGGGACTTGCAAACATGTTGCGAGGGAATGAAACTACAAACTTTTGACAGTGTTTTGTAACTCTATGGAAAGTTACAAGCAGAGGCCAAATCACTTCTGCTATAAACGAAGGACAGTCTCTAGAAAACTCCCTCCGGAAGAATATGCACAAGGAGTGACTTCATCTTACCAAGAGGCATCTTTGACCAAGTTCCGACGTTGAATTTTATGAGTAA
Organism: Bryoerythrophyllum caledonicum; assembly: GCA_963971425.1. Lineage (NCBI taxonomy): Eukaryota > Viridiplantae > Streptophyta > Bryopsida > Pottiales > Pottiaceae > Bryoerythrophyllum > Bryoerythrophyllum caledonicum. Next base: position 26,324 of record CAXARX010000962.1, read on the forward strand.
TATATCAAAAAGCTTTTTGAGGCCCGGCCTGCGAACAAAGTTTCTATGCAGGTTTCTGGAAGAAACTTGGATGCATGGGTTTATGTTACAAAGAAGTCCATTGAAGCAAAGCACAATAAATTTTTGTTGAAGTGATGGAGGAGCGTGCAGGCATCTGAAATGAAAAGAGGATCCCTGGAAAATGGGAACAAGAACCCGTCAACTTTGGAATATGGTTGTAGTGTTAAAAGTTGTCGACTGACAGTGTAGAGAACAATATTAGAACACTTCGAATTAAGACGTATAGAAAGCCATTGTATTCAATAGGAAGAAAGGAAGAAATGGCCATGAGATAAAATGCTATTGGGAAAGAAAGAATGATCATGAACAATTGATTACAAAGCATTCTTTTACAATGCAGAGTTCAGTGGAGAAGGTAGTGATCTGGAGTTTCAAAAAAAAGAATTCGATTGAGAAAGTAGATTTAAGAAGCGGATGCCCTTGGAAGTAGCTGGATACGTAAGGTGGGGGGACTTCCTGAAAGGGATCATAAGGACTAATCTATGGCTTGTCATATCCCTCGACCTGACCAGTGACGACCTCACTGAAATTATTATAGAGCCAGTCTCCTGGGAAAATTCTAGGCTGACCAACATTGGGATTCAAGCGGCAGAAGTCCGGAACGCTAAGTCTTGACTCACAAAGACGTGTCAGCTAGGGGATGAAGATGAAAACAAGATAGAGGAGGAATCCTTCTATTGTGTTCTCTTTTGGTGAGTAATCAAATTGTGTTGGATGAATTGCATTGAAGGGGTCATTCAAAATATTCTTGGCGGATTTGTGATCAATGAGGAGGGTGTTCCGCTCATTTGCATCGATACCAATTCTAAAGCAACTATCCCCAGAAACGCGAGCAAGCCTCGTCAGCAGAGTGTCAGGAACCTTTGTTCTTGGATTGAATCGGGCAGAGGTATTACAATATGTTGATCCCATAGTCTTGATGTCCTGATGCAGGTCGGGGTACACCTTGCCCAGGTAGTCAATGTGTTTGGTCATTCTCTTATAATCATCAGTAGTCCAGAATGCCAAAGGAAAGCTCGATTAGCAGAACGTGAGGAATTAAAGAAGACCCGGTTGAGATCTGTGATGATATTTATGCTTCTTATCCAATCCACGATGACCAAAACGTTCCGCAATTAGAAGGCTTCTTATATCTAGAAGAAGGTAGTATCTTGATGGACCTACCTAAATGTTCCTAGAAACAACTTTGAAGCTGGCACTGGAAGCGATTTCGGGGGTCGTCATTTTAGTCGGCGGACCACTGACCATTTGAATGGCCGGCCATGACCAAGCTCCGTCTGAGTCACATTCGTTCTTGTCCTCTACCTACCTAATAACTTGATCGGAGATGGAATTCAATGAAACATTCAGTGATTGCAGAATAAAAGTTGAATCAAGTGCACCAAGGTTGGCATCCAATGGGGCTGCGGAACCTGAGACGTTCTCAATTGGAAGATCGACAAAGACGAAGTGGATACCTTCATCATGAGCCTGAGCTCATTAAGATGTTGAATGGATTTACAAAAATTTGTGACAGGTCTGAAAAAATCGGGCATTGTCGGCGTCGGCTGCCCGCCGACGCCAAATTCCTATGCTGCACTACTAAATGTCTCCTTTGAGTTCGAGGTGAATGACTCTGTATGGTAAACATTTTAAAGACTATTATTGACGTTCTTGTAAGAGGAGTCGTCAATCATGAGGGTGTTGTTGTAATTCGCGCTTGTATCCAACAATGCCACTGAAGCCACAAAAAGGATTGATAATTTTTTGAGGTAAAATTCCCCACCCATGAGTTTATACTTAGCCACCTCGCACCATGACTTATCCAAAGTATGTCTCACCCTACCAAGTCCTTCACCGTCTCTTCGCCCTTCCCCTTTTCCACGGACTTGGCCCTTGTCTTCTTTGGTGGGGGACTTTCGACTGCTGAAGTAGTTGAGACCGGAGTTGTTGTATTAACGGCCTTAACTTCAAAAACGAGTTTCGGAAGTTGAACCTATTTAACAGGCGCCGCAGGTCCCTCTGAAGGTAGCGCTCCCTCCACTTCTGCCGCTGCAGAGAACAGAGTGGCGACAATTGTAATTGATGGACTTTCATGACTAGGCGTCGGCGGCCCGCCTACAATGGCATCAATGATAACAGCTGGTCGTAGACGGTTGAGTGGTAATGTTGTTTGCGCTATAACTTCAGGGGGGGTCGTATTGTAATTGGGACAGATAAGTGTGAATGATCCAAAGTGGCGATCATGAAGTTTGTCTCGACTCTAGATGGAAAGCGCCTTGTCAAGAAAGCAATTACTCTTCAACAGCCCCTAAACCATCAAAATGTGTGGCAGTCAGCGCGGGAGGGTCAGAATCCAACTTGGCCGGAAGATCATCATTTGTGTCGTGCTCATGGTAAATGTCGATATTGGTCGCACCATCCATCTCACTAGGCCCCTCGATTAGCTCGAGTTCACCTTCAACGCCAGTCTGAGGCAGATTGCCAGTCTGAGCCGGCATTTCAAGTGCATAGAGACATTTGCAAACCCGCAAGAAGGCCATTCTGCTACGCGGTCGTGCGTTTTTGCAACCTCACCTTCCTCTCAAACAAATCCGATGATAGTTGCTTTATGTCTCAGTAGGAAGATCAGAGACAGTCAGTCGAACTTAAGTCATGTCCTCCATCGGCGGGTAGCCAACGGCATGGACGGTCAAGAAATAAGAAATGCAAAGTAGGGAAACCAAGTGTATATGGAGGGAAGAACGCATATCAATGCCACTGGAGTGACGTTGCCACTGCCTCAGGTATTGAAGACCGTGAGAGGATCATTCTTCAAAAGTGTTGGCTTTAAAAGTGACCTCAGCAAAATGATACTAGGATGGCAGTCATCACCCGATCAATTCCTCATCGATGGCATTGAGGCGTCCACATAGATTGGATTCAAGGGGCCCTTTAGTCCCGTTACTTTAAAGAACCTATTTAAGCGACCTAATGGACTGTCGGGTTGGTCAAGAAGGATTTCGACGTACACGATCGGACATGCCTCCATGATTGATGGAGTGAATCGATTTGTCGTATCCGGGATGTGGCGGATACTATGGACCGCGACATCTGATTTCCTGTCCCGGCATTTGCACTCCATCTAGAAGTTCGACTCATCGTTTGCTATAAAAATGGAGGGAGCATAAAATTCCTTATCATCTCCCTCTCCACGCAGCACTCTGTCGTCAACAGCCTTGACACCGGTCCGGTTCGTCATAGTCGGCGCTCCGGTGGCCTAGAAGTCTAATACTACAAACGACTTGCGTGCTTTGGTCTGGGGACTATAGGCACCTGCCGTGTCGATGGACTTCTCGACGTCTTCAAGAGTCTTCGAACCTTGACGTCAAAGCGGACAGTGTACTCCACCGCTGTTTTACTGGAGATGGCGGTGAACTTCTTCAACGTTGCGTCGTACTCCAGGGGAGGTGAGTCTGTACAAGAAGTGATCCCATTGTACCTTTTATAAATATACTAATTACTGCCCACTCTTTGTAAGAGCTATCGCCGAATGTTCCCAATTGTTTCGTCAATAAGACCCCATTGGTCTGTATTGAAGAATGAAATGAAAGGAAGACAATGAAGAATGAACAAGTTGGTGGTAAAGCTTGCAATGAGAGAGGTGAATTCTCCCACTTCCCATGCTCTTCTTATCAATGGAATACATCAACCCTTGATTGTAATCCTTATGGGACAATGACACCAAGCTACCCTTTTCTACTTCTTATCTTCTAAGGTAGGGCTGGTCCTACCTTTCTATACTAGTTAAGCACTCTATACTCAACACTCCCACTTAGCGAGGTGTCCTTGGACTCTAACCGCATCGCCTTGCTCAACATCACATGTCGCTCTCTTCCAAGTGCCTTTGTGAGCACATCAGCGACCATGTGTAACGAGACGCCTCCGTGGTGTCGTTGTCATCTTTCCTTGGTGGTGGCTGCGGTGGAGTCTCGCTTGCAACCCTCCTTGTCCGCGCAAGAACAATCGGAGCCGATTGCCTTCCATGCTTGGGCTGGCCCTCCACCTCTTCATCAATGGTGCCTTCCCCACCCTCGACAAAGCTCTCCAAAGGGCCACAAAGGTGTTGAGTATAGAGTGCTAAACTAGTATAGAAAGGTAGGACCAGCCCTACCTTAGAAGATAAGAAGTAGAAATGGGTAGCTTGGTGTCATTGTCCCATAAGGATTACAATCAAGGGCTGATGTATTCCATTGATAAGAAGAGCATGGGAAGTGGGAGAATTCACCTCTCTCATTGCAAGCTTTACCATCAACTTGTTCATTCTTCATTGTCTTCCTTTCATTTCATTCTTCAATAGGTTATGGGCCCTCGAACGTGAGTTGCGAAGGAGGGGAGGGCTGATCTACTTGGAGCAAGCTTGGAGCACCTTGGGAGAGCCGGATTGCTCAACATTGTGCCTTGGTGAGTGTTTGCTTGTTGTTGTGTTGTTGAGAGGTCGTTTGGGTGGATTTGAGGCTCATTGGAGCAACTAGGGTTTCATGTGTCTTGATTTAGGGTTAGGTCATCACATTTGACCTTGGGATTGTGCTCTTGATGTTTGGAGTGCCCATTTGAGTGCATTAGAGTGCATGGTGTTGCACTAGTGTCTAAACTAGTGAGTTTAGTGGATGTGCACTTGAAGAGGGGCTGATGTGGACTAGAGGTGCCAAGGTGAGTGCCTAGGGTCGTGTGTAGCACTAGAGGTGCTGATTTGAGTGTTTAGAGTGGTCATCTACCCTAGAGGTGCTAAAGGCAGAGCTTAGGGTTGCAAGTGACACTAGTAGGGCTGATTTGCACTTGCATGTGCACTTGGTATAGTGTTTTGAGTGCATAGGAGTTGCGAGGGTCTTGTGAAGAGGGCTGAAGTGCTTGGAGTGAGTGGGACCTACTCCACACCAAGCTATGGCTTCAAGTGAAGGAGAGGGGCTACGGCTCGTGGACAAGTTCAATGGAGACAACTTCAGCCTATGCAAGTTTAAGATGGAGATGATCCTCTCCGCCAAGGACCTATGGGACATCGTGGATCAAACGGAGCTGCCGCCACCACCCACGGCCGATGAGAAGGACAAGAAAGACTATGAGCGGCGTTGCAAGCGTGCCTTTGCGGTGATTGCCACCAACTTGGTGGACAAGGAGATGGCGCACATCAAGGCTTGCAAGGGACCAGCGGAAGCGTGGACCACGTTGTGCAACATACACGAGACCAAGAGCCTCTCCAACATCTTGTTTTTGAGAAGGAAGTTCTTCACGGTGAAGATGGAGGAAGGCGGCGACATATTGGATCACATCAACAAGGTAAAGTCCCTTGCGGACCAGCTCACTTGTTTAGATGTGCCCGTGAAAGACGAAGATGTTGTTATGACCTTACTTGAAAGCCTTCCACCATCATACGAGCACTTGATCACGGCCTTGGAGACGCGGCCCGTGAAGGAGCTCACCGTGGAGTTCATTACCGCACGACTTATGCATGAAGTGTCCAAGAGGAAGGAGAGGGAACCTCAAGGTGAAGATGCGGCAATGATCTCACGTCAAGACAAGAAGGGCAGCTCTAGCACAAGGCAAGAGGCGCGTACGTGCTACAAGTGTGGCAAACCGGGCCACATTGCTCGCAATTGTTGGAGCAACAAGGAAGTGGCCAACAAAGCAAGAGATGAGGTACGCCACAATGACTTTGTGTTTGTGGCCCATGGCGGGGCAGCCAACACCTCCATCAACAATTGGATTGTTGATTCGGGGGCCACACAACACATGACACCCCACAAGCATGCCTTTGACACGTATGAGCCCATTTCGGGGCGCAACGTGTTTATGGGAGACAACGGCAAGGTGGAGGTGGTGGGCAAGGGTTCCATCGTGGTGGAGAGCAACGTGGAGGGCCAGCGGAGGCGCATCGTGGTGCACGACGTGCTCCATGTACCCAAGTTGCATGCCAACTTACTATCGGTAAGCAAGCTCGTATCAAGAGGGTTGGTGGTGCAATTCAACACCAAAGGATGTGCGGTGCGCTCTTGTGAAGGTAATTTGATTGCCACATCTTCAATGGAGGCCAACTTGTATCGATTGGAGCTCAAGGTGGTGAGTGGGGCTGATGTGGGTTGCCTAGCACACACATCGACCAACGGGCCATTCATGGAGCTTTGGCATAGAAGGATGGGCCATCTCAATGCGAAGGGAGTCAAGGCGTTGCAAGGCATGGCAAACGGCATGGACCTAGGCAAGGCTCCATCCAATGTGGTGCCATTTGCTTGTGAAGGGTGCATTGAAGGCAAGCTTGCAAGGCAGCCCTTCCCTACCGATGGTGCGGAGCGTGCCACCAAGGTGTTAGAGCTGGTCCATTCGGACGTGTGCGGGCCGATGAAGACGACATCTTTTGGAGGAGCAAGGTACTTCCTCACCTTCATTGATGACTTTTCAAGGAAGGTGTGGGTGTATGTGCTCAAGTGCAAGAGTGAGGTGCTACCACGCTTCAAGGAGTGGAAGAGCTTGGTTGAGAGGCAATCGGAGCACAAGGTGAAGGTATTGCGCTCCGACAATGGCGGCGAGTACACGGGCAAGGCATTCGATGAGTTCTTGCGCAAGCATGGCATTGCAAGGAACACATAAGCCCCCTACAATCCACAACAAAATGGTGTTGCGGAGCGTGCAAACCGCACCATTGTGGAGATGGCGCGGTCCATGTTGTATGCCCAAGAGCTTGGGCGTGAGTTTTGGGCTGAGGCAGTGTGTACCGCGGTGTACACACGCAATCGGTGCCCTAGTAGGGCTCTCCAAGGTGTGACGCCCGAAGAAGCATGGAGCGGTAAGCGTCCCACCATCTCCCACATGCGTGTCTTTGGTTGTGTGGCTTATGCAAAGGTGCCCGATGAGAGGAGGACCAAGCTTGATGCAAAGGCCATCAAGTGCTTGTTCCTTGGATATTGTGAGGGCACGAAGGCGTATAGGTTGATTTGCATGGCAACGTAGAAGATAATCAAGAGCCCGGACGTGGAGTTCTTCGAAGACAAGGAGTCTTTAAAGGAGCGTCCAAGTGGGAGTGTTGATGAAGGACCAGCCCTTGAGGTGGACGGCTCCTTCAAATCCGATGATGATGAAGAGTTTGAAGAAGAGCCAAAGCCTTTGGTGGTGCAACGAGCCCTTTGTGGCCCTTCGGAGAGCTTTGTGGAGGGAGGGGAAGGCACCATTGATGTAGAGGTGGAGGGCCAGCCCAACCATGGAGGGCAATCGGCTCCTATTCTTCGTGCGAGGACAAGGAGGATTGCAAGGGAGGCTCCACCGCAGCCACCACCAAGGAAAGATGACAACGACACCACGGAGGCGTCTCGGTACTCGAGGAGGGTGCGCAAGCCACTTGGAGAGTGGTGGAAGAACCACATCTTGCCCCCACGTGATGTGGAGCGTGTAAACGTGGCTGCCATTGCGGAGCCTCACACCATGAGTGAGGCCATACACTCGCAAGATGCGAGCAAGTGGGAGCTAGCCATGCAAGAAGAGTATGACTCCTTGATGGCCAATGGAACGTGGGAATGGGCACCATTGCCTTCAAACCGCAAGCGTGTAGGGTGCAAGTGGGTCTTTCGAACGAAGAGGGATGCCAATGGTGACATCGTGAGGTACAAGGCAAGGCTCGTCGCAAAGGGCTTCTTACAAGTTGAAGGTGTGGACTTCAATGAGACCTTTGCTCCCGTTGCGAAGTTTAGCACCATTCGGTGCATGTTAGCGCTCGGGCCAGCCATGGACTTGGAGATCCATCAAATGGATGTGAACACGGCCTTCTTGAATGGAGAGTTGGAGGAGGATGTGTACATGGACCAGCCACCGGGGTTTGTGCAAGAAGGCCAAGCCCACCTTGTGTGCAAGTTGAAGAAGAGCCTTTATGGGCTCAAGCAATCTCCACGTGCTTGGTATGAGAGCTTCCATGCATTCTTCACAAGGGAGGGCTTCACAAGGAGCATGGCTGACCATTCATTGTACATCAAGCAAACAACGGACTACTTCATGGCGGTGGTCATCTACGTGGACGACGTGATCTTATTGGTAAGTGGCATGTTGATGATGAGGAAGTTGAAAGGCAGCCTTGAAGAGGAGTATGACATGAGTGATCTAAGTGGGTTGGATTTCTTTTTGGAGTTCACATTGAGAGGGATAGGGCAGCCCTCACCATCACCATGCACCAACGGAGCTACATCGAGGGTGTGCTCCAACAGTTTGGCATGGAGGATTGCAAGCCCATTGGCACACCTTTGGATGCAAAGGCGCCATTGGTGAAGCTTGGCGATGAAGAGTTTCAAGAGCATGAGGAAGGTATGTTGGATATCCCCTACAAGGAGAGTGTGGGTTGTCTAATGTATGCAATGGTAGCCACAAGGGCTGACCTTGCATTTGCGGTAAGCGTGGTGTCTCAATTCATGTCCAAGCCCGGTCCTATGCATTGGGCAGCAGTGAAGAGGATCATGAGGTACTTGAAGGGCACCATGGAGATGAAGTTGACTCTTGGAGGCAAAGACATCAACCTTCAACGATATTGTGATGCGGATTGGGGAGGCGATGCAAGCAGAAGGAAGTCCATGACATGCTATGTCTTCTTCCTTGGAGTGGGCGCCATATCGTGGAATAGCAAGCTTCAACCAACGGTGGCTCTGTCAACCACGGAAGCGGAGTACATGGCGGCGAGCCAATCCGCCAAGGAGGCCATTTGGCTAAGGCAATTGATGGCTGCAATTAACTACGAGCAACACTATACTCCAACAAGGGCTGCCTTGCAAGCTTGCCTTCAATGCACCCTTCACAAGCAAATGGCACCACATTGGATGGAGCCTTGCCTAGGTCCATGCCGTTTGTCATGCCTTGCAATGCCTTGACTCCCTTCGCATTGAGATGGCCCATCCTTCGATGCCAAAGCTCCATGAGTGGCCCGTTGGCTGATGTGTGTGCTAGGCAACCCACATCAGCCCCACTCACCACCTTGAGCTCCAATCGATACAAGTTGGCTTCCATTGAAGATGTGGCAATCAAATTACCTTCACAAGAGCGCACCGCACATCCTTTGGTGTTGAATTGCACCACATGCCCTCTCGATACGAGCTTGCTCACCGATAGCAAGTTGGCATGCAACTTGGGCACATGGAGCACGTCGTGCACCACGATGCGCCTCCGCTGGCCCTCCACGTTGCTCTCCACCACGATGGAACCCTTGCCCACCACCTCCACCTTGCCGTTGTCTCCCATAAACACGTTGCGCCCCGAAATGGGCTCATACGTGTCAAAGGCATGCTTGTGGGGTGTCATGTGTTGTGTGGCCCCCGAATCAACAATCCAATTGTTGATGGAGGTGTTGGCTGCCCCGCCATTGGCCACAAACACAAAGTCATTGTGGGTTACCTCATCTCTTGCATTGTTGGCCACTTCCTTGTTGCTCCAACAATTGCGAGCAATGTGGCCCGGTTTGCCACACTTGTAGCACGTACGCGCCTCTTGCCTTGTGCTAGAGCTGCCTTTCTTGTCTTGACGTGAGATCATTGCCGCATCTTCACCTTGAGGTTCCCTCTCCTTCCTCTTGGACACTTCATGCATAAGTCGTGCGGTAATGAACTCCACGGTGAGCTCCTTCACGGGCCGCGTCTTCAAGGCCGTGATCAAGTGCTCGTACGATGGTGGAAGGCTTTCAAGCAAGGTCATAACAACATCTTCGTCTTTCACGGGCACATCTAAACAAGTGAGCTGGTCCGCAAGGGACTTTACCTTGTTGATGTGATCCAACATGTCGCCGCCTTCCTCCATCTTCACCGTGAAGAACTTCTTCCTCAAAAACAAGATGTTGGAGAGGCTTTTGGTCTCGTGTATGTTGCACAACGTGGTCCACGCTTCCGCTGGTCCTTTGCAAGCCTTGATGTGCGCCATCTCCTTGTCCACCAAGTTGGTGGCAATCACCGCAAAGGCACGCTTGCAACGCCGCTCATAATCTTTCTTGTCCTTCTCATCGGCCGTAGATGGTGGGGGCAGCTCCGTTTGATCCATGATGTGCCATAGGTCCTTGGCGGAGAGGATCATCTCCATCTTGAACTTCCATAGGCTGAAGTTGTCTCCATTGAACTTATCCACAAGCTGCAGCCCCTCTCCTTCACTTGAAGCCATAGCTTGGTGTGGAGTAGCTCCCACTCACTTCAAGCACTTCAACTCTCTTTACAAGATCCACAACACTCCAATGCACCCAAAACACTACATGAAATGCACTTGCAAGTGCAAATCAGCCCTACTAGTGTCACTTGCAACCCTAAGCTCTCCCTTTAGCACCTCTAGGGTAAATGACCACTCTAAACACTCAAATCAGCACCTCTAGTGCTACACACGACCCTAGGCACTCACCTTGGCACCTCTAGTCCACATCAGCCCCTCTTCAAGTGCACATCCACTAAACTCACTAGTTTAGACACTAGTGCAACACCATGCACTCTAATGCACTCAAATGGGCACTCCAAACATCAAGAGCACAATCCCAAGGTCAAATGTGCTGACCTAACCCTAAATCAAGACACAACAAACCCTAGTTGCTCCAATGAGCCTCAAATCCACCCAAACGACCTCTCAACAACACAACAACAAGCAAACACTCACCAAGGCACAATGTTGAGCAATCGGGCTCTCTCAAGGTGCTCCAAGCTTGCTCCAAGTAGATCAGCCCTCCCCTCCTTCGCAACTCACGTTCGTGGGCCCATAACCTATTGAAGAATGAAATGAAAGGAAGACAAAGATGAATAAACAAGTTGGTGGTAAAGCTTGCAATGAGAGAGGTGAATTCTCCCACTTCCCATGCTCTTCTTATCAATGGAATACATCAGCCCTTGATTGTAATCCTTATGGGACAATGACACCAAGCTACCCATTTCTACTTCTTATCTTCTAAGGTAGGGCTGGTCCTACCTTTCTATACTAGTTAAGCACTCTATACTCAACAGTCTGCAACCTCCTTGTAGTGCTCGTCCTTCCATGGCACAAAGTCGACTTGTCCAGGCTTAATAAGCGAGTGGTTGCAAAACTGGTGCATTAGCTTATTCATGACTATAAAGTCCATTTTTTATCTTGGCACTAGATTTTTAAGGAAATACCTTTCGCAGTCTTCTCGCACGACCCAGTCACCTTCAAGACACCTTGCAGTCCAGAATCTCTTGGGCTAGCATCATGCATTCATGATTGCGAAGACCAATAATGAATTATAGGTCGTTGTGCGTGAGGTCCAGCTTTGGAGGCTTCAGTATGGTCAGTGGTTACTTTTTATCCTCCCCAATGAGTTTGCCTTGATCCCAACGGTCGAAGACTTCCTGCCGCTTGTTGTACAGCTCGTCCGAAACATCAACAAGGAGCAACTTCCAGGTCTTTGCGGCCTTATCCTTGGCCAAAATTGGACTAAGGCACTCCGACACAAGCCTCTACACAATGGCAAAGAAGGCAACAATATGAGATTAGATCAACTATCGTCGGCTGCCAGCCAATACACATAAGAGAAGATTGGGTACGGTGCAAAGATGCAGACACACAAACAAGAGCATTGAAAATTGTGACCTTACCCTCCATCTCTTGGGGTCCGCTCTCCTGTCGATCCGACCTTGTTCTATCCACCTCGCGTGCATCAGTTGGAGCTGCCCATGGAAGTGTGCCTCTGTTTTCTTGTCCACAATTTCGATGTTTAGCAAGTTGGAGAATCGAAACCTTAACGAGGTTTTCAGGATCTCTCGACCACAGAGGAATGACATCGTAGTTGACAAAATAATTTGCTCGGGCGGAACCGGGTTCATCTTCTTTCTGAAGATGTTGACAAGCTGCAAACGTGTGTTGCCCACCAATTATGTACTAGTAGCACGTTGGTGACTCCGACCATCTCTAATTCTTCCCATCGTACGAGGCCTCACTATCTAGTGGTTTGATAGTACGGAGCACGAGGGCCATCCCATACAATGGAGCACCAATGATTAGGTCTCGCGTACCTCGTTTTCTCCATAGGGAAATGCAGTAATGCTTGGATATTTTGCGCCAAGGGCCCAGATCCTTGTAGAATAGAACAAGTTGTTCTGTGCGTCTTGGAATCATTTTTTGATACTTCATCGAAAGAGGAGCAATGTGGATTTTGTCCCCTGGGATCTTCTCACAAAGCGCTTGCTGCCCAAATGGATAGCATTGGCTAAGCCCTTCTTTAAGCATCTTGTACATTTGGTCAAGTACATTATCCTTCGTCTTCACAGACAGCTAGTTGGTAAACGTTAGCGCTTCGCGGCTCATTTAATCTTTGAATCCTTCTTTGACGCCCGCTTCTTGGGCACTTTAAACGAGGACTCTTCCTTTTCTGGAGTCCCGGGGACATCAATGCTAATTACGCTGCTTGCTGACTTCTTCGCCTTCAACTTCCTCTTTGGAGCTGGCTTTCCAACAGACAACATTGCGTTCTCCATTGAGTCTTTGTTGTCTCGTGCTTGAATGAAGTAGAACATCAGCTCCTCCCTATTCTCCGGAGTTCCGGTGGCGGGCTACATTCCTTTATCGTTTGCATCATGGCAGAGCTCATGCACGCAAAGTATTATTGACAGGCCGACCGCAACATTGTCAGGATTTTCATCCGCCATGTTCACCTTTACCGCTATAAGGAGTCTAATAAAGAAATCTTCAGAAGGGTCTTCTTTCGTGTCGAGCACTGTCACCAAGTTCCCTCCAATCATGGTGTTGTTGTTGATTCTTATGATTTTTCCAAACTCACCAGCTCGAGCCTTTCTCCAAAGATAGTCCTATGAGCCCCAAAATCGGCTCATAGTGTCAAAAGGGTTAAACAACACACAATTTAATAGTAGGAAGTAGTGAATCGGATAGTGAGGTTTAATTAACTCATGATTTTTTGGCTAAAGTGGCCAATTGGCCTCTTAAATTGCCATTTTCCAGTCTAGAAGCCATATTATGGCAATTAATGATTTTTATGTGGTTAAACAAAAAATAAATAAGGATTAAAAAAATAAACAAAAAAATGATAAGAAGGAAAAAATAAAATAAAAAATAAAAACCTTCTCAACCATTAGAAGGGCCACAAGTAAACCCTGGTGTTTTTAACACAATTCAAAGGGGTGATAAAGAAGGGAAAGAAAGAATTATAATGAAGGAAAAAAAAGGAATTAGGCTTGAAGCCTAATAAAAATTAACCTAGGAAAAATTAAAAGGCTTGAATCAAAAGACTCCACCAATCGCTATTTATAATATTAGTTAGAATAGTCACATGCAAATGGTGACATGAAGATTAGGTAGATTTAGGTAGAGTTAGAACCTTGGAATTAGGTAAAATGGCCTCAATTATTTGACGCCCATGTGCTCGCCTTGTGACAAAGATTAAAATTAAATGAAGATTATTCATGAAAAATAGGAGCACCTCCAAGTTGTGCAAGAAAGGGGTTAAGGAAAGAAACTAGCTTGGAGGCTAAGTTTTTTTTTTGAGCTAGCCGTCGAAGGTGGCGGTTGAAATCGTGCTAGCAAGGAAACGACGAGGGAACGCGAATGGGAGCCAGCAGCAGTCCTAGGGTCACTCTCATGAGAGCGGAGCCCGGGCAGTATGTGGGGACTAGATGAGATCAGTGAGAGAGAAGAAAAGAGCCGGAGGCCCCGGCTGGAATGTGAGTGTGTGGGAGACTGAACCTAAGTGTGTGTGCGAGCCAGGGGATGGGCCCTGAACAAAGTGCGTGTGAGAACCAGGGGAAGGGCCCGAACAGAGTGCGTGTGAGAGCGAGGGGAAGGTGCAAGTCTGTGTTGCGTGAGGGAGTCGCACGGGGAACGAGCGTCGACCAAGAGCTAATAATCGGCAGCCAGCTCGAAGGGGCTGCTGGAAAACGAAGATCCGTGAGAGCTGGAGTTGAAGCCTGAGATCCACTAGAGCCTGAGATCGGCGAGAGCTGGAGTTGAAGCCTGAGGCGCGAGAGTTGGTGAACGAAGATCCGCAAGAGCTAGAGTTGAAGCCTGAGATCAGCGAGCTCGACACTGAGAACAAGGTGCCGACGAGGAGGAACCGTCTACGAGGAGGATCGGCTCCTAATCAAAGAGCTTCCCTTCTTCCAACCCTATTGATCGTTGACTAGTGGTGTTGGAATTACGTGGTACTCGTTGTATGCATGAGTGTGGGATACCAAATTTCCAATTTTAACTTCCGTGCTGAAGCGTTGCTAAAATTGGGATAAGATTAGGGTTTCTTAAACCCTTAAATATGAACTCAATCTTGCATGACATTTAGTCCTTGAGCAACCAAGTGTATGTGTGGTGTATGGTGTCGTGAGTCGGTGTGCATGAGCAATACAAATGTATGTGGGTAGATGAAGCATTGTTGTCCGCGTGCGTGTGAGGTTTCCGAAGTCGGTTGATCATTTGGAGAGTCCCATGGTTTAAGTCACGAGAAACTAGTAAGGTTGGAAGGAAAAAACATTGAATTCACCATCAAGGAGTTAGGGATAAGTAAAGTTCTGGAATTCTTGGAAGGTCTGTCTGCTGTTGGCTGCTTGTGGGAGTCGTGTATCAGTCCTGACTTGGTTCTAAGTGGCCTGATCAAGTTGAGAACTACTTGCTAATCATTTTAAAGAGAAAAAAAATTGAAATTCAGAGTAATAAGTCAAAAGATATGAGCGTTTGAACTTAGGCCATAAGGTTAAGGCAGAATTCATTTTTAATTCACCTGTGCTGAAGAAAGTCACACTTAACCACATGATGGAAAATACTCAACCCTATTGTAATGCATACATGTATGTGCTCGAGGGACTGATTGCAAGGGCTGAACCCTTAAAGTAGGACCTTGTGTTCCAAATAGACTCTCCATTAGGGGGGGCTTTATTTGGTTCACAAGGCCCCATGCCGTAATGGACTGGGCTCCTTGGAATGTGACGCGAGAGAATATCATCCAGCCACCTCATCTCTTCATTATCAACGACATTGCCACATATCTTCTTAATGAGCCGAGGGACTCTGGCACTGCAACATAGCACAACAAAGGTTACAAATAATGTACATGAACAATGGATCGATGAGTAATCAAAGTCATCGGTTGGCAGCCAATGATCCACTCCAACCAGTTTGAACAAATATCAGTGTCATTTTGACCTCATATACAAAACTACAAGAACCAATGAAAACCCCAAATGAAGCAGAACAAATCCATCAAATAGCTCTTTCTTTCAAGTTTGTCAGTTGGCAACGACACAACAAATGTGCTTGCGTTTCATCAGGTGTCAGCCGATGGAACACCAAACACCCCTGTCAAAACAAAACAATGAAGGCTCAAAAAATCAAGCATTCAAAATCCCCTCGGTTGGCCGCCGACGATGTTTAGAGAACCTGATATCTGACATTTCTTCGGCTGGTGGAGTGTGCACGTGGGCTGGTGACTTGTACTCCACCCGTCGGGTAGGAGCTCACGTCCGTTGGTAGGCGAAAAACAACTCGCGTCGCGTCGCATCCTAAACAAAAAGAAGCTCTAATTCTCGCACTTAACTTACCTAAGCGAGGTTTTAGAAAAAGTGAGAACAAAAATGAGCCAAAATTAGAGGGCACCTCCGCTTTTATACCTCGATCAATAGGAATGTCGCAACCGTTTGATCTACCACCCTAGGCTATCCAAGGGCTACAATCAACCTAGAGGCCCGAGAGTACTCAAGTATTTTACATGTGACATGCAATGGGGCATGGGTCATGTAACAAGACATCTCAATGGAACATCTTAAACTAATTTTTAGATGAAAAATATTGTGAAATAATTAGATTAATAATTGAACAAATTAAGTCATATCATAAATGATGTCCAAGGTGATCCTTGGTAGTCACTACGCATAAGTAATTTTCTAGATAATCTCATTGCACGTCCACTGATTAGAGTTTTTGAAAATTGGACGCGATACATTGAGCTGCATGGCGCAAATCGAGCTTTGATTATGGCGGGCGATTTCGAGTTTGAGTTTCCCACACTTTAATGGATTGGGCGTGTCGGTAGATCCCGGAGCTCAGTGATTCTTCCTTCATTTCTAAACGTTTGTTTATCCTCTTCAATCCGTCTGCTCTCTCATAGTTGTCTGTTGCATTTATTCTTAACTACTTTTGGCTAGAGTGTTTGGTTCCCTCTTATTCAGCAAGACTTCAACACTCATGATGATACTGCAATCTTACGCTTCTATTCCAATACAAGTGGACTATTTTTTTAGGGTTTTGAATCTCACACTTGTCAATTGCGTTGATCCCTCTATTCCAGCACAAGTGTATTACTTTCATAGGTCCAGCAATCTCACGCTTTGCACCTGCACTTATTCTTCACAAGTTCCTTGAGTATAGAATTCCCACAGATCCTGCGAGATTTTTGCGATTTCAACAATTTTGCACGAGTCATAGTACTTTTTGTCCCTTGATTGATCCCATATGGCTCAGATGAATCTCCAATCGATCCTGCCACTTCTAATCTTCGTCCTGAATCTCGTCGGCGGATGCTTTTAATTTGTCAACGGGAGCCAAATACGTTCATCTGAGCCATCCGTGTTCTCTGAAAATTAAGTTGTTAGATGGTAGCCAACGACACGGATCGTCCTGCCGTCTTTCCATTAAAACAAGCGCAATTTGGTATTAGAGTTTGAGCAAACGACCCTTTCATCAGCTAATAAGATTCCAACCGACTGTCGTCGGTTGGCAGCCGACAAAATCAAAGTTGCTATTATATCTTTTGATATAGTATTAGTAATCCCTCCGTAGTTGCTGCGATGGATCTTGAACCCATTGAGTCCTTCATCATGAATGGACGGTCGGGTTGTTGGAGGGTGCGTAGAGGTGTTGTTGTTCTCACTCACTCCGGCCTCTATTTTGTTTGTCGAGCTATCATTGATAGAATCATCCTCAGAGATCCCTTGATGGTTCGATTGAAAGTTATAGAAGTGTCTGATGCAATGGAGATGCCAATTCTATTCTCTACAGAGCATGTCATTGGCCGTTCAATCTCATAGGAAATCGTTGACCTCAGGCCTTAGGTTGAGGTTGATGAACTCAATGACAAACTATCAGAGACCACGGCATTGCAAGTTGAGGACGTCAAGCCGGTACAAGAATTTCTTGATTTACGCAATGGCATGGAGGTCGCCTCCTTGATTATAATGGAAGTCAGAGACGTTGTGTAGGAGTTGGAGTCATCTACAAGTGCAGTCCAAAGCGAACTTTGGAAGGTTTGTTGATTCCACACAGTTTCCTCCTCATCATCACAGTTCAGTCAGTGAATCCCAAATCTATAAACCATCCCGCGTATTGCGAGATACAAGAGATCAATGTGCTCGGAAATTTTGTTGGTCACCTAGTTCTTTGGAGTGGCTATCGGGTTCATCCGCTACCATCTACTACTAGATCTCAAGATGCAAATCAAGATGACTACAATGTCAGCATCAAATCCGAAGCATCTGATGACGACGATTGTAACGATCGAGTGTACGATGATTTGGCTAACCAATGGAGTTCTAATTCTTTGGATAGGTCCAACTCTGAACCCGAAATTGGCTTTCGAGGGAGTGATCAGAGCTCGTCGGCTGGCCGCCAACGAAAGAAAAGCCTTCACGATGATGATCTTAACGCTGAGACAAGAGAATCTGGTGGTTCTGAGTCATTCCCGAATCAACCGTTGTGGAGAAAGAAGTATTGTATTCTCTTGGATGGCAACTTCGCGAGTATTGGGCGAGTAATGATCCAAGTGTGTTTGTCGCATGAAGCGTGCGACACAGATATTCTTGGGGACACCGATGTTGGGGTCCTCTTTGTGTGAGAAGACAATGATCACCAAATGACGACAATGACGGGCTTGACGGGCTTGACGGGCTTGACGGGCTTGATGGGCTTGACGGGCATGACGGGCTTGACGGGCTTGATGGGCTTGACGGGCTAAACGGGCTCGACGGATGACGGGCTTGGCGGAGTTCCAAAGGATCGATATTGAGGTGTTCGCCGGAAACTTCTTTCTAAGGACGATGAGTCCGTCTCGAAGTTCCAGCGCCTACAAGATCCTGTGCAATGTCGGCTCGTTAGTTCAAAAGGTTGTTGTAAGAGGAGATGCTACTAATTGTACCCTTGAGAGGACACCCGCAAGATCTGACAGATGTTCTACGCCTCTAGCTTTGAACGACGTCGTCAGACGGCGTACGGTGTTCACGACCATCTTCACCATGTTCCTGGATTCACAAAGAGCTACATTACCCTCTTGGGAATCCATGTCTGTGAAGTTGCATGGTACCTCATTCACGGAGTGTCAAGGTCTGCATACCACAACTATAAAGCAGATTCTAAGATTGGTCGCGTGAATGGCTGCCGCAGTAACACAAGCACTGTGCGCCCAAGGCCTCAACGATTTAGGCACGAGGGACAATTTCCAACATTATCAACGATAGTGCAGATCAAATGCCAAATGAGTTTCGTGCAATCAGAAACAAGAGGGTAGTTGCATTGAAGGTACTTCCTACGGCAATGCATTCGAATCATCTATGGGACATGGCCAACTTTGTAAGTTCTGTTTTTCATTGTCTTTGTTTTGCCCACTACACGCTCAATTTTTGCTTGTCATTTAGTTTATCTGCCGTCGGCACGCCGCCGACAAACCTAGGATCCGTTGTGTCATTGGCTGGCAGCCGACAATATGGTCATTCGCTAGTACTAGATGCATATTGACATTGTCCCTTCCAGGTTAACGGGGAATGCAACGCCACTCTGATTTGCAATCTGCGGTCACTTGGATGAAAAAACGCTTCTTCAGGAATGTCGAGGTGAAGGCAGTGGGAAGCAACTTCTCAAGGTGGACGGAGTGTGACTTCCTTGTTGAATTCATTGCAAAATATCCGCGCGGTTTTGACGAGTGGCAAGCAGTGACAGATGA
The DNA here is from genome assembly GCA_963971425.1 of Bryoerythrophyllum caledonicum. Taxonomy (NCBI): domain Eukaryota; kingdom Viridiplantae; phylum Streptophyta; class Bryopsida; order Pottiales; family Pottiaceae; genus Bryoerythrophyllum; species Bryoerythrophyllum caledonicum. Next base: position 45,276 of record CAXARX010000962.1, read on the forward strand.
CAGGAACCACCACCTCAAATATCAAAGGGCGTGTAGAAATATGTATGCTGGATGGACTGCTCAGTCCATTCAATACCCATAAGAGTTCCTTTGTATAATTCACAATAAGATGGATACCTCAAAGACGGCCATTCCAAGAATGCAAAGGATTACCCAGGCCACCGCAGGCTAGGTCTAATCCCGATTTTATGTACAAGGATGCTATCCCATGGCCATGGCAATGGTGCCTACGCTCATTACTCAACATCGTTCTGGCATAGGGACTCGAATTTCACCATATCCTCAATTTGTTGTGTTTTGCGAGCACTAGAAAGACGCCCAGTTAGAGAGTCGAAGGAGCTTTTTTTCCACTCTGCTGCAGAATCCTTTTTTTGAAGCACTTCTTTATGGCAAGTCCAAATGCAACTCTTCAATTTTGGAATCAAAGGGAGACATACATCAACATTCTCTACCAGGAAGACCGGAAGTTCCGCTTCTACAAAAATTATTTTTCCAACTTGATAACTTTGCCAAGGACAACAAGAATTGATTTTTTATGGCGTTTGGCTCGCTACCCACAGCGAGAGAATTTTCAAGGAGGTCACTAAGGGATTTTTAATTTTCGGTCATACTCATGAAGACATTGACACACATTTTAGTTACCTTTCAAAACTCATCAAGTGGAAGAATACCTATTGTTTGGTTGATCTAATGAAGGCATTCATGGACTCATAGAAGACCGTCGCCTTCATTCCTGAACTTGTGCAAGAGATTGCTGATTTTAAGAGTTTCATTGCTAACTACCATCACAATGGCAAGAACAAAATTGTGGGACTTGGCGAGATGCACCTCTTCAAGTTTTACATTGAAGAAGAAAGTAAAGACGCTGGATGGCCCGTGATGAGATACAAGAAAAGTGCGACTGATTCATCTTGGCTTCCTCTAGGTAAGTTAATCAGTCACCTGTCATTTATGCATCCTACTAGGTATTCCTCATGCATGTCAGTGGTCCTTTGTCGGTTGCCCGCCAATAGAACTCATGATTTTAGTCATGCACTTACTCAAGCTTCGATGCATTTATGCCATGATCTCTTGCAACTGACATACTGGTTAAATTCAGGAAAGCCTATCAAGATATGGACGGCAGACGGAGAGGGAAACCCACGCCTTCCTATTGGAGAACCAAACCCAGTCCCCTTCAACCCTCTTTGGGAGACATTTAAGTTAACCCAAACAAGAGAAATCTTGAAAAGGAGGTCGCACGTGCCACTAGAGTGAGCGAGAAGCAGTCATTCATTAAGAACGGGATTGCAAAATATATTGAATTATGGAAGAGCGGCATGTCCAGAGACAGGAGATATACCGTCGACATGGCCCCATACATTTTGTACTTGGAGCATCTCCTCCAACTGATTTCTAGTCCCTTGACATTCAACTAGGAGTCTCTTCAAAAAGGATTTTGGCCATCATCAGACCGAACTCATTATCATGCTCGTAGCACTACAACGGCGGGTGACGCAAATGCCATTCCTGACGTTATCCCTAAGGATGACCCCGATGCATACCCTTTATGCGGCCCTGAACTAAGCCGTTCTAAGCAGTTCTTCAATCCATATCGTGATGTTTTGCTCGGGGATTTCGTCCTCTGTCGTCCACGCACCGGACATTTCCTTCCTATATGGATGGGTCGAGTTCTTGAGTGCGTCAATCTGACTCTTGGAGAAACCTACGGGAAATTCAAAATCGAATGGTGGATACCTTTGACGGGGAAGAAGGAATCAAAGAGGGTCGTCGCAAGGGAGTCATGGACCTGGAGGTGGGAAAAGGAAAATTGTCTTCATGAGGTAGTACACTGCAGAATCGTTTTGTACTTGCACCGCTACCCATCCCACAATAAGAAAAGCCCTCCAAAGACCCACATCATTCCTGCAGAGGCAGCGAGTGCTGCGATTGCTTCTTTGGAGGCTACTAGCATCTCAGTGACTTCTCTCCTTTATGTGATGCATAGCTATTATGCCAAATGTGATGACTCTCTTATGGATATCCTTGGAATGTTTTCGTCATATCCTCTAACAGGATATTCCAACTGGATTAACTACCTCGGCTGCCAGCCGATATAGAGCTCTCATCTCATTTCATATTTTCACCTTTACATAACATATCGATCACCTCTATCCTCCAATCAGTCTAGGTCGGTCAACAGTAGACTATAGGTTTAGAGTTAAGGATTTAGAGTTTTTAGGGTTTAGGATTTAGGGCTTAGGGCTTAGGTTACCTAGCTACTTACAAAATCATCACCCTAAACATTTGGCTGGCCTCCAATGATATGGAAATTAGGATTTTTTGAGGTTCACCCATCAAGGTTTTTGTAATTGAATTTCCGGATTTTCTATTGAAATTGGGTTCAACAATATCAGAATTTATCTACAAATCCTCTTTTTTCCACATTTAGTTAAATATCCGTTTAAAGGATTTGGTTTAAAATTAAATCATGTGCGTTAGAAGGGTTTCACACTCAAAGCAAGCGTTGAGATGCCAAGTGCTCCATAGAGGACCAAACTATGCCGAGATGCCGTGTTTTGGAGTTTGAAAGATTATTAAATTTGCAATTTGCAGAGTTTGGATCCTTGTAGTGTGAAAGCTCGAGGTACCAAGTTTAGAGGCCGTGACTCAAACTATGTGACAAGTTCCAACTTTTACTTCAACTTTACTAGTGTCCACTACAATACATGCAATCTTTAGTGTACTAGTACTCGGCACATCCACGCCTGGTCCAGTGTAAAATCCCCTTTAATTGCCGTGCAAGGAGCAAAATAACGTTTAAAGAAATCTTTTTTGCATATAAATATTACAAACTTAGATTTTTTTTCCTCATTTCATTTTTTGTACTTAAAGAAGCCAATTGATTATTCTAATTTTTTTGTCAAGATTTGCACTATGGGGGAAAATGAATAATGAAAGAAATAAAATGTAAATTGGTCAGTTTCAGAAACACCGCACTTTACGCAATTTTTTAGAAAATGCTTTACTCCACGTTGACCTCTAGAAACGACCTCTAAAATTGTTGTACAAGGCCTTAACCTCATGTACACCGTAAAAATATAAGATTTAGAACTTTTGTAATGTAAAAATTTCACAAAAGTCAAAGTCATACTGTACAAATCCACTTAGCACAGGGAAGAATAATCCCTTCTTGGTCACTTCAAACACCATAATCTTGGGACAATCGGGGCGATCAGGTAGCGATCGATCGGGTCATCAGGCAGCGACCAATGGTAAATTGGGCAACGGTCAATTTACCCACGTTCGGACATCAAGACGGACGAGACGTCCGGGACGTTTGGGGTTTGGATTTTGGACGTAGGTAACTACATAGAGCTTCTATGGATCTAGATTTTAGTTATTTTTATATCATTGCACACCAAAAACCACAAGCGATGGAAGTGTTTAGCATAAAGAAAATAGACTAGGGGTATAGAAAGTATCCATTCACTAAGGAAAGCTATTTCAAATATTAAATAAAGATTTGATTGTTGGATATTGATTCCAAATGTTGAATAGAACCAATATGCCTTCTTCTATGAGGGAAACAATAAATTCATGAAAGAAGTAAAGTCTTTCATTTCTACATGATTATAAGTAAGATAACTAGGATTGCCACTAACTTTTCATCACTACTACAAGCCTTAAAATAGTGCACTATTGACTTCTTAAGTGCTACTATTTAACCCAATGGAGTACAATGACTCCCTATTTATCCTTCTAAAAAGTACTATGGGTAGCAATGACCGCCCTATTTATCTTTCTTATAAGTACATTGGATTGCACAACTTTTACAACCACCATGTGAGATTAAGAAAGGAAAAGTACTTCCACAAAGGTTTTAGTAACGTTCATCTATTCTACATTGAAAATTTCAAAGAAGAATGTTATAAAATGATACCATGGGAACTCAATTGAACATTCAAAAAGCCCATTTGGGGATCTTTTGCAATTTGAGGTTAATATGTGCTTGAATGATTCTTAGAGTTTGACAATATGTAACGATATGGAGCATCAGGCGTAGAAACCTGTCAAAGTGGTTGTCACGGTAGCATTGGACGCATCACCTTGTCAAATTAGTATTTGAATACGTAGTTTGCACGTTGTAATGTATTTTATATGGTATATATTCACCTCTTTGTTTACTTTTTTGGATGGAGAATTTTCCATTTAGGGTTGAGTGTACAATGGTCCAGCCATCCTTGGCTTCTCACTGTTGTCAAGTCAAGCTTTGTGAGTACATAGGAGAATTAGTGATCACTGGACTTTCCTTGTACGTAGCTATTTTTGTCATAATTAAAAACTACAATTTTTTTTCCTCCATAAACACCTCCATTACTTGTGATTTTTTCACATGCAATGACCTAATACAATGAAGAATATAGATGCATAAATTTTTTTATTATGGAATAGTGAAAGATGCCAAGAATATAATTTAAGTATTTATTGAGAAGATGAGAATTGCATATATAATGTTTGTGTAACAACCAATATGTAATGTCCACTCATATGCCAATCTAGTCAAACAACTCTTTGTAGCTCAAATTTCCACCTTAAATTTTTCAAAAATAATTTTCAAGATAATTATAGGTATGAATTTTAAGTCTATTTAGTTTGAAAATTCAAAACATGTCAATTAAAATTGAAAATAAGGTCAATTTTTGAAGTGACTTTACTTTGAAAACGATACAACTTGTGAAATGTATCTAAAGAATATTGTTGATAAAAATACTAGTATTGTAAAGTATAGTCATAGAAATTTTGTTTCAACGTGTAAATGGAAAAAAATTGTTGAAGTAAAAGGTATGAGAAGAAAATTAAAGTAGAAAAATTTGTGGCTTTCAACCCTTTAAATTTTTCTTTCCCTTAAATCATTGATGATTTGGAATGTCATTGAATTATATAGTAAAGTGAATACTATATTTTATAAAGAAGAAATCTTCAAGTTCATCAAAAGCCTAAACGTAAAAACATATTACTTCAAAGGTTTTGTAGTTGAAAATGAAGTTTGACCATTTGAAGAATGGAAATTGACTAGTTTGGTTGCCTTGGTTGCTTAAGTAGTTATCTATTTGTCACTAACAAATTTTGTGTACTACTACAATGAAAGAGTTTAGATTATCTATGTGTATTTAATGCATTTATTGGTCGTATGATTCCAAATTTAATTCAATGTATGTACAATGTACATGATTGTGGAGTATGAGAATAATTAAGCTCAAACCAAAATTCTGTTTTGTCCAATTGTATTGGACATAAAGAGTTGAAACCAGAGATAAAATTCTGAAATCAATTTGTTTTAAAATAAAGGTAGGAATGGTTTTCAATGATATTCTTTCACTTTTGTTCCAATTTGATATACTCTCTATCAAATCATATTTTATTGTTTTATTCTCCATCATTTTCTTTCAATGAAATTGTGACTATCATTTTATCTCCTTTCAGTTCTGTTTCTATCATTCTGTTTTGAGAATTTTATCAGATTTTTTGAATGATATTTTTTAAACAAAAGTTCAGAGTTTCATAAAAAAAAGGAAATAAGATTTTGTTCATCTCAAAAAATTTACTTTTAAATGCAATTTGCCATTCTGACAATTAAGTGCAAAACTATAATATAAAGTTTCATTTATTTAACAGGTATACCATGACATATCACACAGGCACAAACATCTTATATACATGTGGCAAAGTTTTTGGTGAGTATTTTGAAAATAAGATTACAATTTTATCACATTGATTTGAACCTATAATCATGTGCTCAAAGTATGTGCACAAGTTTATGACATTATGCACATATTCATAAAGCATCTATACAATTTTTCAACAAGGATGTGCAAATATGAAGTATGTGCACAAGTTTTCAATATGTTTTTTACAATATATACTTTATTTGATCATTTATGTAATATGCTTAAGTTTTTAACAATATATTGTAATATGCAAAAGTTTATGACAATATGTGAATACAATGTATAATGAGCACAAGTTTTTGACACTTTTTTAGACACTTCCTTGTAAAATGCACAAGTTATTGACAATATTTTGTATCATTTACAACTTGTGGACAATTTTTCAACACATGTTTGCAATATGCACAATTTTTGGACGATATATTGTAATATGCACAAGTTTTTAACACTTTTTTGACACTTGCTTGTAATATGCACAACTTCTAAAAAATATATTGTAATGTACACAAGTTTTCGACACTTCTTTCAACACTTGCTTGTAATATGCACAAGTTTTTAAAAATTGTTGTAATGTGCACAAGTTTTTGACACTTTTTTTGACACTTGCTTGTAATAAGCAAAAAAAATTGACACTTTTTTCAACAATTGCTTGTAATATGCACAAATTTCAAAAATATGTTGTAATTGCACAAGTTTTTGACACTTTTTTTGGCACTTGCTTGTCAAATGCACAAGTTTTTGACATTTTTTTTGACACTTATTTTGACACTTGCTTGTAATATGCACAAATTTATTAAAATATGTTGTAATATGCACAAGTATTCGACACTTTTTTCAACAATTTCTTCTAATTATGCATAAATTTTTGACACTTTTTTCAACATTTCATGAAAACTCTCAAAAAATAGTGTCGAAAAGAGCCCCATTTATAGTAGTGCGAGCTCAAAGAGTTTTCGGAAGGTTATTGGTTCTATCAAGGATACCACAAAAGTTGGCCTCGCCACTCTCAACAGTGATAATAAGGTACAAGCAGTCTCTTATAAATGTTATTTGAACAGAAACATTGGACCCAATTATGGAGTTTGTCTAACGCATAGTTTGTTTCTTCATGTGATTTTAATTTCTTAAATTTACTTTTGTAGCATGATTGCAATAGGCACTCAAATCATTTGCACATCCTTGTCCATCTTAAATGCAGGACCTTGACATTGCAGTGGTAAAAGCGACAAGTCATGTGGAATGTCCACCAAAGGAGAAGCATGTGCGAAGTGAGTAGAGAAGCTATAATATTCTCTCAAGTAGTCCATTTGATGATATTTTCTCTGCATTTTTCAGAATGCTCAGACCCATAAGTTTTGATATGTTATCTTGCAAAACGATTGTGAAGCGGTATCCTTGTTCTTTTCCATGCCCCTCTCCATTCGCAAGTTGAGATGCCTCTCAGTATCTATCACATTAAGAAAGAGCATAATAGTTGGAGGTATTGGACTCTCGCAGCTATATTCTTGGCAACATCGTCCTCAAGTCCACGTGCGGATGTAGCATATTGCATTCATGCCCTGGCAAAGCGGATTGCCAAAACACACACGTGGACGGTATGTATGTTGTTCCAACCATACCATTTCCAAGTTACTAATCATGCATCGATGAAGGACAAAAATTTACCTTCATATTTAGACTGAAGTGTTCCAAGTTCCCTTTCAGAATTTCATTTATACTTCAAAAAAGCTCGAACAGCTTTTTAATTTTACCTACAAGGATTATGGTTTGTGATGGTAAAGATAATTTCAAAGAATTGAACACATATATACATAATACAAGATGATTATCACTTAGGTATTCAAGTTCGCTTTGGGCAGGTTGCATTAAAGGCCATGATGGTGATTCATAGGACACTAAGGGAAGGAGACCCTACTTTCCACGATGAGCTTTTAAACTATGCCCGTAACCAAGGGCATGTGCTGAATCTCTCCAATTTTAAGGATAACTCAAGTCCCAACGGTGCGTTACGTTTAATCTTGACCTAATCAAAATTAATGCATGACAAATACATATGTAAGAAGAGTTGAGCAAACTCGGACCATTATCTGCTATGTATTATATGTTGATTAAAAATATCTACTAGCAAGTCCACCTCCTGAACTTGAATCATTATAAGTAGTTTAATTTAAACTTGTGCAGCTTGGGACTACTCAGCATGGGTGCGCACATATGCTCTCTTCCTTGAAGAGAGACTTGAATGTTTTCGTGTGCTCAAGTACGACATTGAAGCTGAGCGCACAACGGTAAGAATTTGCCTACCTACCATAGAGGCTCGCTTCTCCAAATGTAATTTCAAGCATTTAAAGATGAATTTTACGAAATGACCTTGACTCCATCATGTGAAGGTCTAGAGATATATCTTGTGAATTAGACCAATTGCATACAGGGATCTGTCCATGTTAGAACTTCAAATTAGCCTAGATCCTTCATGAAAATTAGACCCTGACTTATTTTCTTTTGTAATGTTTGTACCACATCCTATCTACTAAATGTAGATATATCTATTCTTATTTGGTGTTGTGATGAAAGGCATTTGGCAGGACCACAACCGGATGAGGGAGCTCAATACCGAGGATTTGCTTGAGCAACTACCTAGTTTGCAACAGCTTCTACACCGACTCATAGGCTGCCAGGTTCCCTTGTATCTCTCAAGTGGAGCTAGTTTTCAAATAGTCGTTTTGAGTAGTAATGTGAGGCAGTTCATCACTTCTACACAGTGAAAACAATGAGATTACTTGTATGAAAATCTTCCTGCAAACTTATCGACTTTTTAGGTATTCAATATCTCGGCCACAATATACCAAGCATGCTCAATCACTGAATCCAAATGAACTGGGTCTATTTTATTGCAGCCTGAAGGTGCGGCACTTACAAACTATGTCATTCAAGCAGCATTAAGCTTGGTATACACATGGTTGACATGAGACCAATACTATGCATTCTTTCAAGAAGTATATCTTTTTGGCATGTTTACACATTAGTGCGCTGGTAGATTATTGTTTGTCTAAACCAGTCCAAGAGATGGAAATGTAACTTGCAAAGTTTAACTATATGCAGTGTCTAAAGGAGAGCTTCAAATTGTACAGTGCGATAAATGACGCCATCATCAATCTAGTTGACAAGGTAAAATACAAGGAAAGTTCAATAGAGGACTTTATGGACTTGTCTACAGACTAGGCACCCTACACTGGTCACAATGTGCAATTTACAGTACAAACTCCTCCGTTTAATTATCTTGTGGTTGGATTGGCAGTTCTTTGAGATGACCCGACACAATGCAATAAAAGCTCTAGAAATCTACAAACGAGCGACTCTGCAGGTGGTTTCCCATCGGCAATAAAAATTAGACCTTAATTTTTGTGACGTATGCTGAGCATGTAATTTGTAATACCTCTCTAGCTTCATCTTTGCAGGGTGGAAGGCTTGTGGATTTTTATGAGATGTGCAAAGGCTTAAACTTTACACAAAATTTCCAATTTCCTATCCTTGAGCAGGTATATTTGTTTTATTTTTCAAAATTATTAGATTTATGTAACTGTAGCAATATGCTTCCAATCCTTTTAATCTTAAGTCTCTTTTGTAGCCTCCAAAATCATTTCTGTTCACCATGGAAGACTATGTGAGGGACGCGCCCTACACACAAGAGGTAATAAGTTCACACTTTTGTACAATCATCATCCTTTGTGGCACTTGTACACATTTGTCAGCATGGGAGGAAATTTTTTCTACCTCTACACGTGGTTAGATGTCATCTACTGATTCTCCTTTTAACAAAATAGTTTAGACAAGTGTTTTTTCAAACTAAGTCATATCTACGAGACAAAAAAAGAATGTAGAGTACGGTGTACTAGAGATGATACATCCACTATTGGAAAACATTATGTTACTTCTAAGTGATTCTAAGCCTACTATATAATATTTGTAGTTGAATGACATCAGGATAATTTTCTAAAATTATAATCCCTCCTATATAAAATATAGCCCACATCATGAATCATATGGTAATTGAGGATAGAGTCCTATTGTGATATTAACTTTACGTTAATTAGGATTATGATGACCGCTATCCCAAAAATTTATCATCGCCATGTGGTAAAGGATACGAGCATGTATCACCTCATTCTCAACCAATGCCAAAGGAGTTCCTTGAACCACCTCGATCCATAGCACAAGATCTAATGGCAAGTATCATTCCATAAAAACTACATTAACAATATTGACAAATAAAATTGATTGTTTGCTTGAAGGGCATACTTGTACACAATTGTTCCATCTCATCTAAAATGATAACTTGGATATGCAGGAACTCAATGATGGATTGCAAATTGACAGAGATTTGTTCAATCTGGGACTTTTCCAATCCAGTAAGTTTTATCATGGTAACACCTAATTTTTGAAATTTTTCATAACAAAGAAAACTAAGTAACAATATAAGAAATTTGAAAAATACTAGGAGTACCCTAGTATCAAATTTAAATATTTTTCTCTTTTATATGAAATGAAACAATCAATCATTCTTATTCTTTTTATTCTTAACATAGTATTTGTAAAAACATTACATTTGCATGTGACATTTCATAAATATAGTATCAGTATACTAGCTCTATTCATGTCTCCAACCCAAGTTGGTGATGTCATTAGCTGTAATGTGAATAATATTAGGAACTCCCTCTTTGGCCACAATAATGCACAATGGTCATAGTTTTTCAATTGACATTAAAATAATTGTTTGTGAAATAATCTTCAATGACATTTTCATATACCATGTAATGTCTCACTAGTATTGTGTTCTTATAATGATTATTAAACAATTATTTTATTTTAATAACTCATTAAAAATTCAATAACATCATTCCTGACTTTTATTAAATAATAAATGACAATTCCAACCCTAGGGCCTAGGATTTGGAGACATCTTTCTCTATAGGGGAGTTTTATGTATATATGATACCAAACATAAAAACCTATCAATGTAGTTCAAAGGAACTCATTGATGACTCACTTGCAATAACAAGTTCTGCTGTATGTACTTGCAATGTGCATAATACAATCACTAAAATTTGTCCACATTAATAATATTTTTAAGTCGACCTACGCTATGACAAATATGAATTGGGTACAATAAAAGTTCTCGAATTTTGAATTCTCGTAAAATGGGAGTCTATCATCTCTGATCATTGGACCTTTGAGCGGTAACGGAGTCAGATTGAAATATGGGGAACTTGGAATGATTATTCACGTGTATGTGCACACAGGTAGTGAACAGCCACCGCAAGTCACGGGTTGGGAACTTGCCCTTCTTTCTGATGCAAGCCATGGTGAGAGCGCTTCAGCTCCCAACAATAAGGTAGTGACTTTCAACCTTTTTTTACTGTATTTTTCTATCATATTCTCTCGATTATGTCATTTATGGGAGAATATAGCATCCTTTAGCATTTGATAAGCATCTCAAGTTTTCCAAATAGTAGTAGTCAAAATTTTGCATTTTCATGTGTGAATCAGTGTAATATATCATAATCTCCAAGTGACCCTTATTGTCAGCCTGCATGAGCAAGATCTCAAATTATCGGAGGGAAATTTATTCAGCAATCCTTTGATAATGTTTAAGAGTTCTAATTTCTAAGTTTGTGATTTAAACAAGATTTTTCTCCTTTCTCTTTCCTCGTATAAGCTTCTGAAAAAGTTGTTGATGAACATTTTTTATTCCTTTCATTAGTTGAAAGGAAAAAAAAAGCTTCACTTCATACTAGTGCAGTTCATACTAATGCACTTGAAACTAATGTAGTCCAATTATCATGTATAACCAGATATCTGGATTCGATATGGGATTGCTAAACAGCTTGTACGATGACGCAATACAAAGACGATTCCAAGCTGGGAGTAGTCCAGCTAACGTTCAATTGGGAGCTATGAATTCCTTTAATAACATGTTTGTTGCCTCAAATAGTTATGCTCCACAATCCCCTGTTTTCAAGGCCCCGATGCAACAACAATCCTTTTTTATGCAAACGCAACAAAAGTTGACAAAAACAACGAGTAGTAATCCCTTTGGAAATCCCTTTGAGGTGTCGCAGCTTGGAAGTCCGGAGTCGTCAACTTCACCACCACCACAATTGACATTGCCTCTTCTCAACAATCCATTTGGAAATTCCAATTTGCTCTAGTAACGTTACATACCGTATCTGGAATTTGTTCATTCTTGGAAACAAACTCACTGATGCTTTTAAAGTTTTGTGATTGATGAAAAGCAAGAAATGATATCAAGAAGTTGTAACTCTATTATTGTAGCACCATAGCAACGTTGCTTTTAAAAAAACCAAAAAACATAAAACTGAAAGTCGAAGGGATTGCATGAATATGTGAATATTCAAAATTATTGGACTACTTAGAGCAATTTAAGGTGAAAATATCCTAAGGTGACTTCTATTGAATCAAATGGGTTGAAATGCTTTACTTGAATTAGAGTGTCAAGAATGTCAAGTCTCAAAGGTATTATAAAAGTTGGCCCAATGTAACAAAAAATCCTTAAATCTGAGTTCATTATGGAGTAGAACAAATTCATACAATCTAGTTTTTTTTCGGTATGAAGCTAAAATTTGAAGAACTATATTGACTTATTAATATTAGGGTAAGCAACCTTCCTATGGTGCAATGGTATTTTGCTCATTTTCCACAAAGACCATAATGTCAACCTAATTTTGGCTAAAAACATATTCTTGGATTTCAAAATTATCTACAATCTTTATCCTTTAACAAGGAAGTGGTCAAAAGGTGGTCAATGAGACCAATTTTTGGGTACCCACCGCTGATTGAACAATTGGATTGATTTGCACTAGTCAGGGCAGCAATGCGCTTTGTTTTCTTCCACTTAACCCATCTTTCCAATCTCCAATCCGTTGAGGCATTAACGAACTACTGTAATTTTTGTGAAAAAAGCCAACACTGAAATGTATCCTTTCTATAAGCGTTGTTTACATTTTTTGCAACTGATATGTTTTGTTCCTTGATTTATCAGGGCCTCGTGCAACCCTTTGTTGTTTAAGGATTAAGTGTTTCTTGTCAAGGGCTTAAATCGTAAGGGACCAAGTTAATGCCTTGATTTTGATTTTGGGCACGTTTCTAAAGTTTTTTAAAAAATCACTTTTTTTGAAATTTTTATACTAGATTTTTCCTTATAAGAGCTTCATGGAGGTAATTTTTATTATTTTTTTGGATTCATGGTTTGAAAGTTAGTACCACTCAAAGTTAGAAATGGGAACTTCGAGCACCTCCAAAAATTTTCTAGAAATTTTTATTAACATTGAGATTTTCAGTACATATAGAGAATGTACCTTCTTTGAAAATGTCAAAAAGAACTTCTTGTCGTTAGTGTAAAAAAACATTTTAACTCAAGTCAAACTTCTAGTAATAACTCTACATAAAACCTAGAGATCTTCATATTTTTCACTTTTTATTTTTTTAACAAAAATATGTGATGTAAACCTTCAAACTGACCTTTTGGATTATCATTCAAAAACATATTAAGTTCACAAAAAAATATAACGGGAATTAACAATATTTGAACCTCCACTCCTTGCACACTTGTTTGACCAAGCTAGACCCCTTCTTTACCTCTAAAAAATGATGTATAGAAAACTAACATCATGCTTAACACAATGGTAAAAGATTTTGATCTTGTGTAGTGCAGAAATTTGATACCAAGTGAAATCAAAGTCTGCTACTCCACTCAACGCAGGGAAGAAAATGAACCGTTTTTTTTACTTTAAACACTATTGTTTGTCAATATGTGTGGTCAAAGTTTTTGAAATTTTGTGAGTATGTTAATTAGTTAGCTTTAATTGAGATCCTATAGCCAAAAATATAAACATAAGGTTTTGATTCCTTCCTTACTCATTGTATTAGAATCAACAGTTTTGAAGTGTTTTTGGTGTGAAATTGTCACTGTTGTTTAGGGATTAATGGGATATAGCTGTGAAAATGCAGGAAGGTGATAACTTAGAATTGTTCTAAAAAGCCTAAGCAATGTCGTACAAAATCTTATTTGGTTGCATCTAAATATTTTGTTTCTTTTATACAAATGACGAAGATGATTTTATTTCAGATTTTCAAAAGAAAACACCTACCATAATATAAAACCTCCCCTCCAAGAAGGATCAAAGTTTTCCTTCCTTGTCAAGCAAGATACAAAGATGAAATTCATTTTTTTCATAAAAATTAGAGATCTTTGTTTTTGTTTTACATTTTTTTACAATAAGAAGTATAAATCCTTTTGTTAAAATTTGGATTTCTAATTTTCTTGGAATTTAATAATAGTAAAAAATTAAAAAAGTGTATTTTGCTATGCTCAAACCTCACACAACTCTTTTCAAATACGTTACTTCTTCCCTTTCTAAATAAATTGATGGACAAGAAACTAACATCATAGAAACTAAATTAGTTAAAAAGGTATGAAAACTATAATGCAAAAAATTAACACGAGTGAATTCAAATTTGGTTAGAAGAAGACGAAGAAGAAGAAGAAGAGGAAGAAGAAGAAGAAGAAGAGGAAGAAGAAGAAGAAGAAGAAGACGACGAAGAAGAAGAAGAAGAAGAGGAAGAAGACGAAGAGGAAGAAGAGGAAGAAGAAGAAGAAGAAGAAGAAGAAGAAGAAGAAGAAGAAGAAGAAGAAGAAGAAGAAGAAGAAGAAGAAGAAGAAGAAGAAGAAGAAGAAGAAGAAGAAGAAGAAGAAGAAGAAGAAGAAGAAGAAGAAGAAGAAGAAGAAGAAGAAGAAGAAGAAGAAGAAGAAGAAGAAGAAGAAGAAGAAGAAGAAGAAGAAGAAGAAGAAGAAGAAGAAGAAGAAGAAGAAGAAGAAGAAGAAGAAGAAGAAGAAGAAGAAGAAGAAGAAGAAGAAGAAGAAGAAGAAGGGTTAAATGATCTGGGATTGGAGTTAAATTTTTTTCTCTTTAATCTTCACTATACTAAGACATGCATATTTAGTCTTTTTTCCCCATTAATTTGGATAATTTCTCCTTTGTGCAGGCTCTGAACCATTTGCCCACAAGGTTTTTTTCCATTCTAGTCTTTTAATTGTTTTTGGTGCAAATTATTTTGGAAACTTTAGAGATTGACCGCCAAAATTTCTAAAAAGTAGCTATTTGAGTACTTGGGCATGATCATATAGTGCCAATATTTATTTGGAATATATGTATTCTTCTTTGAATGTAGGCTACTGCAAGAGCTATTTGGAAAGTCTACAACAATATCTAAATTTGTATTTATATCAATGTCTATATCCATATCTATAATGCACAAATTTTTTATTCTACTAGAGTAATTTCCTCCAAGGGCAAGCAACTTGGACAATTTACTAAGCTCCTGCACTAAAATTGGTTATTTGTTTACAAGTAAAGAGCATCACCTTCTCAAAATTCATCCTCAAAGGAAGAAAACTTTGTTTGTACGTTGTTCAAACCATTTGACTCCTTCTTGGAGTGAAATTGTCCTACAAAAGACTCTATAAAAAAATTAGTATAGTCTCCTCAATATGTCTAAGTTTTAATAACGCCCTTCAAAAGATCATGGCCTTTTTGGAGGGGTTTTTTAAAAAAATGACCATGATCCATTAACCCCTAAAGGACCAATGTCACCTCAAAGGACATTTTGAGTTTAGGTAGGGTCCCATGATTTCAAATTTAGGCATGATTTTTTGACATCTTTTAATTGAATAGGCTACTTTTTATTAGCTTCCCATAGACATAATTTTCATAGAAATCCGACTTGTAGTTCAAATGTTACAAATATTTTCTAATAACATATACAAATATTGCAATGGTTTAGTGTGACATATAACAAATGGTGTAGCAAAACTGTAATTAATTCTAAATTCAATAGTAATTTGAGTTTTTGTCCATTTTAAGAAAAGGAAAAGTTTCTCTTGGAAAGGGAATTGAAATCTTTGCATCTACACTAAACATTGCATTTAGTGTCGTCTACACTAAATACGAACCCTTACACTAAATGTAAGAATTACAATTAGTGTAATAACACAACAGTACACTATATGTGAATGGCAGTAAAAATGGGTGTTTTTTTTTTTTTTACTTGTGCACAATTAGTATATGAAAAAGCTTGCCGCACTCAATAAAATCACTATTAGTGTATGAAAAAGCTTGCCACAGCTAACACTAATTGTGAACAAGTTTGCAAATAGTGTAGTAGGGTAATTACACTATTTGTGTGACTACACTTAATGCGATGTTTAGTGTACTATACAAATTTTTGGATTTCAAAAATATGAGAATGATATGATGTATGCAAAACTTGAAGTGTATAGTTAATTCTCAACACATAGTTGCATTGCACGATTTTTAAGGACACCTTCTACCCCTCTTTTACTTCTAAAATTTGGTGGACATGTGCCTAACATGTCCTTTTTAAGTTTAAATTAGAAAATCATAGACCGTAGTGCAAAAAGTTGTCATAGATGGTGGTCGAAGTTTGTTGAAGATGTTTAGTATGGCCTTGAGAAGAGTTTATGTCTCAGGTCAAAGGCTAGTATCTTTCAATTTGTGGAGTCAAACTAAACAGAAACATTACCACACACACTCGTACGATCCTGGTACATGATCCTACGGTTAGATATGTAAAAACTATGTTTGATTGCATTTTTTGTTGAGACTAGCAGTTTCCAACGAATTTGGGTGCTAAAATGTTGTGATCCTCTACGGGTTAAGGATTTAATAAAATGGTGTTACTTAAATGGATTGGATTCACTGAACTCACCATTATAGTCACCACTGCATGGCAAGGTAGGCTTTATCCCAGCTCCTAAGGTTGGATGACCTATAACCACCAAATTAAGCTTGCTGACCTATTTATAGCGTTTGTATACATGGTAAGACATTTTTTGGGAATTCAAAATAGGATTTCATGAATATTGCAATTGTCGTGACCGTTTATTTCTTCATATTGAAATTGCTATGAATTTTCAAAGTGGATAGTAAGCTGTGACCCATTCCTTGACATACAAAACTCTCTACTTCCACACTAAGTTGTACTAATGACCACTTTTGCATTGGCTAAAAACCGGCAGCTTTGAATCAATCATGAACTGACATCCAATCATATCTGAATTCCTAAAATTTCGGAAATGGGGTGGGTCTGTGGTGGTTTTGGTCCACTCTAGCTTGTCCGTTCTGGGGTTCGTGGTGGTTATAGGTCATCCAACCTTAATGTTCATGTGAGTTTAGTGACCAGGTAGAGGCCAAATCTCTCCAGGTCAGAAGAAGTAATCAAGCAGGGTCATGTTCTCATTCATTCATTCATACATGCATACATACATATATACATACATACTATTATATATATATATATATATATATATATATATATATATATATATATATATATATATATATATATATATATAAATTTGCCCCATACACAAGTTGGCTTCCACGACCCCACCAATCACCATAAATCTATTCTAAATACATCCACATGTGTGCACAGTCAAGTGTGGATTGACCTGTAAGTTCAACCCACAGGCTTTGAAGACATCCTTAACATCAGAGTCCCCTCCCACCAACTGGTCAGTGGTCACCCATGTCTCTTGAGGCTCAAGCGTACCCAACAAGATAACAAATGATGTGAAGTGCCCTCATAAATTTTGAAGACTATATCAAATATCGTGTTTTAATACAAAATGACAAAAGTCCCAAGGTGGGCTTTAACACTTAATTTTGGGCACAATCCCATGGTTTCACTTTATATTTATAATTCTTAAAAAATTTGTACAAAGATGCAAGAAGAGTAGAGCTATATGAGAATTGATCTCATTGGACCTATGGAAAAAATTCATGCCATCTTAATGTAAAACTTCTTGAGTGCGGGCATGTTCAGCAACTCCAAAAACTTTTGCAAGAGCACTCTATTAAGGTTATAGGTGGAGTTACGGATCTTTAGTCTTGTAATTGTTCTTGGAGGTGGTGGGCTTAAATGATTTCTGAGTAGAATTTATATTTAATTTTTTGATAATGTTGTTTTAGTTTTTCGGTGTTATATGTGGGGGTATTGCAGTCCTGTCTTAGAAAGAGGTTTCTTTGAGGAAGCCATTTCTTGAATGTATTGTTGTTGTGTTGCCATTGGCATAGGTATTTTGTATAGGTATTTTGTATTTTGTTAGTATCTAGATGTTGTATATGTTCATGTCATATGATGTTATTAATTGGGTATGTGGTGGGATTTTTGGTGATGTATGTTGGGGGGCGGGAGTGGTATGGGTATAAGGGGTTGGGAGGATGGATTGGTGGTAGGGTAGTTCTTGAGAGGATGTTGTTGTTGATGGTGATGAATGGGTCTTAGAGTATGTAGGAGTATGGGTGTATGTTGCAAGTGGTATTACATGTAGTTGGACATGCTGGATGGCAAAAAGGTTGTTTGTCAACACTTAGGGCACTCTTGATTAGTTTGGATGGGGTGAAGTGGAAGGTTTTGAAGTCCTCATCATTCATGATGTGTGTGCCGTTTGGTAGAGTGATTTGTTTTAGTTCAGTTTTTTTTTAGAGGAGTTTTTGTAAAAGTTTGTGGGAGAGTTGGGCGTTGAGTGTGTTATGGTTTTGTGTTTCTTGACGCCATACTACTTCTAGTGATATTTGATCAAAGAGGAAATTTGAAAGTGTACTCTTAAGGTGAACTTTAGCTACGTGTTTTAAAAGGAAGAATGTACGAGTTATTGGTGATCTTATACAATCCGTTTTTTTAATTCTAGGTATATTTTCGGCACCACCATATTGACCAAGAACATAATGTGTTAGCCCATTATATATTTTTCCGAGCCTACCTTTGTCATTTAGGGCATTTTGTAATTGTTCCTCTATAAATCGTAGATAGGCGTTTTCGAGGGAGAAAGCTTCAAGTCCAAATAGGTTATGTGGGAGTTCGGTTATTGGGTTTGACATGCATTTTGGCATACCACATATGGTTTTCTGTATGGCTATAATCTTTTGGTCAAGTTTTTTAATGGTTGGCATAGAGTATGGTACAATGTAGAAGTTGTATGCTACACCTGGGCGTTTTATGGTGTCAACCATTTTAATTTTTTGTTTTATGGTGACCGGACATGTTGTTAATTCTTTGCATTGTTTAATGACTTTTGTGGTCGTAGCGTGGATTTGGATTTTTCCATTTTAGGGAGGGAACAAGATTTGTGCCTAGGTATACATATGATTCATTTTGGTGTAGTATAGGGATTGGTTGACGACGGTAGTTGATGTTGGAAGCTTGCATTAGGGCTTTAAATGTAGTTGGGTTCATTCAGGATTTATTTGGACATCCAGTAGCAGCGCATTTTGGGACGCCTACATCCATACCAGTCCATTTACAATATCGATCGATTTTATCAATTTGTGTTTGTAATGATTTTATTTTGTTAGTTATAGTAGCAAGGTCATCAGCGTATGCGGTGGAGTTTATGGTGATTTGTGATGTACCAAAAGTATATCCATTATTGCCTTGCTCTAGCCATCTAAGTAGTGGTTCTAAAAATATAATGAATAGGTATGGACTAAGGGTGTCTCCTTGTATAGTGCCTCTATGAATGGGGATGGGCTTAGTTTTACCAAAGTGCTCACCGGTGTAGTAAGTAGATGATTGGGAGTAGATATTTCCAACTAGTGTAGTTCCATCTTTTGGGTACCCAATATCAATCATTATCGCTAATAGTCGGGCGTGGTCTACAGAGCCAAAGGCATTTTTGAAGTCAACATATAAAACATATATGTCTTGATTTGTGAATCGTGCATCTTCTAGTGCCGCTATTATGGTTAGTATTTGTCTAGAGGTACTTCTCTCTGCTCTAAATCCTTCTTGACTATCGTGTAGGATTTTAAACTTTTCACCATATAAGGATAATATTGAGGTAAGTATACTCGTGTAGAGTTTATATATTGTATTGGCTAATGCAATTGGTCTATGATTTTTTAATATTGAAGGATCTCCTTTTTTATATAGTAAAATTGTTGCACTTGTTTTCCATGAGGCTGGTATTTGTTTTTGTTTATAGCAATGTGAGAAGAATAGGAATAGTAATTTATTAAATCTAGGGGGCATGCTTTTGAGTATTGAATTCGGTATATGATCTGGCCTTCGGGCTTTGTTATTTCCGAGGTTGCCGAGACATGTGTCATATATGGCTCTATTAAAGTATGTGTGTAATGGAATTTCATGTTCGCCTCGTTTGTCTAAGGTAAATCCATCTAGGTCATGCCATGGATATTGGCGTACCGCACATGTACATTTGGTTGGGTGTTGCGATTGGTAGTTGCATGTTGGTACTGTGGGTCTATTATTTTTTGTCTATTGGTTGAATATTTCGTTTGCAATGTCTTCCAGGCTAGTTAGAATGTTATAATATTGGTTAATGATACAATCTAGTGGTGGAGATTCTAGTTTTTAAAAAACTTTTATGTTTATTTTCTTAGGGCTAGTTTCGTACAATTGTCTGTATTTTGAGATGGCTTTTTTAATATTGTCTTTTGAGTATTTTGTAATTACTTTCTGGGCCTATATATTGGCATTTTTTGCGATTAGTGCAATGTCTTTTATCCATGTATCATGGGGTAGTTCCAGGGGAGGTGGGGCAGGAATTTCGGTCTGGTGTAAGGCTAGTAGTTTGTTACATATGGGATGGTTACGCCATTGTGGGTTAGTTTTTACATTTCGAATAGTTTTTTGTATTATATGGTATGTAGTTAGGTGTTGTTTCCATATTTTAGAAAGTTTTTGGGGAAAATAACCTCGTTGTTGTAATGTTCGGTTTGTCATTTGTGGTATTGGTTGAACTTTGCAAGTTTGTTCTACTATATCAGAGACATTGTTGATGAGTTTATCTAGGGTGTGGCATGTTTTGTACCATTATGTTTGAGAGAGTTGGTTATTATTTTCAAGTATGATTATGAGAGAGTCAATTTGTATGGAATTTTCTTCAAAGAACTTTGTGTTAAATTTTTCTAAGTTATCTTTTGGAATCGGGTTAAGTATGCGTTTAGAATTATTATTTGTGTTTATATTTTGTGGGCATGGACTTAGTGGTGGAACGAACGGACACTTTACTCACGCCTGCTCCCTTTAGAGACCGACGTTCTTCTTCTTCTTCTTCTTCTTCTTCTTCTTCTTCTTTTGTGTTTACAGGGATACAACTTATTAATATGTTATTTGGGATGAACGGACACTATATTCACGCCAACCCATAGGGGTCTCGTGTTCTTCTTCTTCTTATTTGGGATGTGGAGTTGCAAGGGCGAGTGATCCGAGTTGAGAATAATGTCTTTGTTTGTTGTGGAAGTATATTGCATATTATTATTTGTGTTTCTATAGAAGCCATCTATTAGGCTCCAATCATTATAGTTATAGCTGCCTTGTCTGGAGTATTGTGTATCGGTGTTTATGTAGGTAAAGTTTAGGTTTTCTATGAAGTGGCGCCATTGGTAATCTATGGTTTGAGGGGGGGGTGTGATGATTTCCATTTTGTCTACCAATTAATGCTATGTCTCTGTTGAAGTCTCCACACAACAAGTAGGTATGGTTAGGATTTTGATTTATTTGAGATTTAATGGTGTTTTGTATGTCTGTACTAAACCTAGTATCTTCGGGATGGGATGGCATATACATGTGGAAGATTAACCATGGTTGCAGTAGTTGATTATTAATTCTCATTATTTGGAGGTAAGGGGATTGTGCATTGGAGTAGGAATTTTTTTGATGTTGCCCGGGAAGGCATATTTTTTTTGTATGAGTGTGAGGAGGCCACCTTGGGCCGGTGTATATGGTCTCTGTTGTTGGATGCATCTTGTTAGTGTATGTGTGTTATTAAGAATAAATTTGTAGTTATGGAATATATTTTGTATATATTTAGTAGATTTTGTGGCGGATATTTTTGTTTCTTGGATGGCTATGAGGGTCGGTGGTGTTTCTGTATATGTGGTCAAAGATTATAAGCTCGGAAGAGCAGTGTTTAGAGATGACGCATTCCATATAATGATGTTTGTATTTTCGTTGTTTGTGCTAATGTTTTGGTTTTGTGGAGGAAGAAAAGAGGAGGGAGGGGGTGGGTGGATATATTCTACTATGGGGTCAAAACATTCTAGTATTTCGTTAATTAGATTGTTGGAAAGGTAAGGAATTTTTTTTTATTGTGTTGCTTGAGGGTGGTATGGTTTGGCTACATAAAAAGTTGTATAATTCTTTATGTATTGCGTTCCCGTGATTCATAAGATTTTGATTTTCTTCAAGAAATTTTGTGTATGGGTGCGGGGTATAAATATGTCTTTCTGGTGGATTTTGTAAGTCTGATTAGGTTTGTAGTAGTGTGTTTGTTCATGTGATTATATTCATGTTTTGAGGGTTTAAAAGATGGTTACATTCGTCTATGTTTGGGTGGGTGGTAATTACTAGGGCATATAAGATGTGTGTTGGTGGATGTGTATTTTGTTGTTGTATATATTGGGCAATATTTGGGTGTGTATTGTTGTGTAGATGATGTAGTGTATGTGTGGTTTTTAAGAGAGGTGCAAATGTTTGAGCGATGTGTTTGTATTCCGGTTGTAATTTTATGATATTCGGTATAAAGTATATTTTGGCGTTTTTCTTATGTGATGTGGGATGAGTTTATAGTATATTAGGCATTGGTCCCGGGTTGGTTTCTATGTCTCCGCCTAGAAGTAGGAGTTTTATGTGTTTAGCTTTGGTGTTGTGTTTTAGTATTCTTATTGTTTGTGTAAATTTTTGGGATTTTTTATGTTTTTAGGGTTGTGTTTGTTTGAGAGTGTATGTGTGTCTTTGTTCAGATGTGTTGTTGTGTTTGTGGTGTGACTGTCCTTTGTACGTGAGTTGTGTGTTGGTTGTGGTTTTGTATGTTTTGGTAGGATGTGGTGGGAATGCTTTCTAGGAGTGGTTGTATGTGAGTGCCTTTAGTCAGTTTTTTGTTTGCTTGAGATGGAGAACTAAGGAGCTCCGTGTTTTCTGGTGAGGGACGTTTGGGAGTTAGTCGCAGATCTAGAGTAGAGGGCAACAAGGGGTGCTGGGCTTGTTGGAAACCCCACCTTTACTCCAGATCTAGAAGTGTATGAGCTTGGGAGGGACGTGAAGTGTTGGAAGAGGGGTTATGCTAGACAGATCTACCCGTGCAATCCTTCTGGATGTGAGAGTCTGCTTTGTTGCAAGATCTTGTTGCAAGTCATCTGTAGAGCTGGAACTTTAAGTGTTGGGCAATTCGGTCTTAACCTCACCCAGATCGGAAGAGCAAGTGGTAGATCTGACAGCGTTGAAGGATACACGTACATAGCTCATACACAAACTCCCAAGGCAGCCCAGATCCAGACACATCAACCTAACAAAGCTGGAGCAAGAAGATCAACACGAGCTACTATCAGAGCCTACACCGCCTCCCCTTGAGCTACGCACCTCCCTCAACCCTCTCTCTTATTATTGCATAGTTTTTTTCTTGTTTTTTGTTGGTTTTTTCCATGCTGCCACTAGATACCTCACGATAAGCACACAGTTTCAATTAGGTTTCACCACTAGACCTGATTCACAGAACTCTAACAACCCCCCTAGTCCTAATAGCTTCAAATCTAATCAATATCACCAACAAAAAAATTGCAAATATTTCACGAATTGTAAAAGTTGTGCACAGGTCAGACAGAAACAAGCTCCGAGGCAACCAGGACTACACACGAACTGCAACAGGGGATGCGCAAGAATTGGGACAGGCAACACAGCAGACCAGGATCAAAAAAAAGAACACCAAGGCTGGAAGCAAACACGAACTGCAACAGTAAGTACACAAGCAAACGACTCGAACCAGCAAGACCAGCCCCAAGTCTCGGCACATCACACAACACAAGGGCGACGAAACTCATATAACACACAAAGCAAATCGACACCACAGGTTCCCCTACCCTACCCTCCCTTAATTCTTCCCTCCTATATTGACCGAAGTGAATGTGGGTTAGCTGCAACAGGCAGTACAAATGAAGATGACCAAGAACCGCAAATCCAGCACCAAACTTTGAGACAACACACAGCACAAGGGCGACCAAAATCACGCGACACACGAAGATCCATACTACAGGTTCCCTTCCCATACCCTCCACTAACTCTTTCCTCTTACATCGATCACAGTAAATGTGTGTTAGCAACAATAGGGAATACGCAGGAACATGACCAAGAACCGCCAACCCAACACCTAGACCTGAGACAACATACAGCACAAGAGCGACCAAAACCACGCGCCACACGAAGAAGATCCATACCACAGGTCCCCCTCCTCTACCCTCCATTCACTCTTCTCTCTTACACCATCTGCAGTGAATGTGTGTCAGCAGCAATTCAAAGACTACCAAGCAGGAAGCCACAACGATCACACGAGAGGAGGGCGAAGGAAGTTATAACGCCCACACAGAACCAGCGACCACCTCGCACCACAAACAGGTTACGTCCTTCCAACTTCAGTACACATTCACTTCATGATTATCCTAACACCCTCTCTTGGTATACTCACTATCTCTACAAGCTAAACAAAAAATATATCTACGTACTAACCCTAAAAAATCTCACACAATATACGAAAAGCAGTTGTATACAAGCTAAAACCTATAGTAAACAACGCCCTGTTAGATCTGGTCTTGCGTATACATTGCAGAAGTATTGTCTATCTTCTCACAGATCTGAAGAAATCGTCCCGAAACCTGCATCAAGATTACCACCCTGCAGACCAGATCAACTACATCAGCAACATGCAACTTCCACAATAACTAACGACTACAGATCCAAAGCAACATACTCACCAGAGATCGTTAAAAGGTACGTCGCAAGACCCTCTCCTCTCCATGCAGATCAGGTAGAAGAAAACCAGCATCAAGGTACAGATCATCCCAACTTCACGCTACCCGAAACAAAGACATCAACAGCAGTAGAAGGCCTGTCACAAAAAAAAAGAAAACGCGGCAGCAGAAGAGAAAGACCTGGAGCTACACTACTGAAGCGTGGAACCGGGAACGAAGAACTCAACAGTCATACACCCAGTACATCCCCGAACACCTACGACCCAACATATACACGAACTTTACAAGATACTGAAGGACGAGCACAAGTACAACATCAGATACACATCACAAGACGCACAACAAGTGAGGACACACGCAAGTGCAGCAAGAAGGGACACAAGGCGAAATACAGCCAAAGCACTGGAGACGTACAAGAGCGCAGCAAGAAGAGACCCTAGGCAAGACACAGCCCACGCGTCGAAAGACGTACAACGCAAGAACATAACGCAGGGTTGAACAAGAATACCCGAGCACAAGAGAGGCAGTCCGCCTGCAATCTAGAAGCCCGCTTCCAACGAATACCTGGTACTGCACAGCGACCCGACGCACAGCACCAGGGACCTACCAATCCCCTCCAGCGACCTACTCAACCCCCCCAGCAACCTTCTGAATCCCCCCAGCGACCCACTAAAGCCCTCCAGCGACCTGCTACAACCTCCCAGCAACCCTGTAAGCTTCAACAACCCTCCAGCGACCCTCTCAAGGTAAGTAATTCTACCCTTCCTCTGACTAACCAGTGCACATTAGGAGCTGTAGTAAATTGGGGCGGGGCAGATATGGATACGCGAAGTGTGAAGAAAGCCCTCAACTATGAAGACCACATGGAGATTGAGTCCCCTAGCGAAAGCCTGAAGAGGCTTCAAGGAAAGCAAATGGAGAAACAACAACATGAAGAAGCATCAGCCAGCAAGAAACAAAAGCCCATTCGGGAAGAGGAGAAGGGGAAAGAAGGTACGGCTCTCATCACTATCCCCGAAATTAGTTGCTTCAAATTTTGGCTCGGTTTCCATGTGATGGAGGAGCTAGCACTGGAGGAGGGATTAGATGAACTCCTCAATGAGGAAACAATTGAAGACATGGTGACCAGAGGCCTTAAGGAAAGCGAAGCTCAAGAAGTCAAAAACGCAAGGACAGCCTTCCCACGCATCCCACAAATTCACTATCCACAGTCGCGGGGGGCAGGAGGCCTAGGAGGACAACACTATAATCTTACCCAAGTGCCCACCAACATCCCCGTGGACGAAGGTACAGGCTTGGCTCTTGACTTTCAAATTGCTATCCACTTTGAACTACCTACTAACCCTATATTGCATGACGAAGTCAAGATGATGGTTACCAAGCGCCTCAAAGACATGGACATCCCTCTTGGTAAGAAGCTCATTGAACCTATTTCTATTCATTGTCTAAGTATCAAACAAGGAGGAGGGAAGAAAGGTGTATGGTCTGGACTTATCAAATTGCATCTTGCTAAACCCGAAATTGATGGTTTACTCCTCCTCAAGGGGATTAGACCCTTCATCCTCAAAATTGATGCAACTAACGTGGTGGGAAAGGTATGTAAAACCTATCATGGCATTGCTCATCATTCTAGCCTTTCAGTTAAAATACAAAGTCCCTCATTGCATAACATTACCGCTAACCACCTCTTCAAAGAGGTCCTTGAGTCTAGCTTCAAACGTGGGCATGATTTCGAAGTTACTAACGTGCAGAAGGCAAAAGGAGATAGATTTGCCTTCATTTTGACCACCACACCTCAACAAGCCAAGAAAATCCAAGAACTACAAGTAACCGCACGCCAAGAAATCATGGAAACCAAGAAGCCCCTTGGGGGAACTCACATTTCCAAGGAAATGAAGGCTAAGAAAGATGCCCTTACCCTTACTCTCACCCACCTTCCCATACTAATGAATGTTAATGAGACTACTAATGCTATCTCTAAGATTATAGGAGACTCTAACATTTATTCCATTTGGTTTCACAAAGACAATGGTGTGTGCCATAATGGAAGTGCAAATGTTGCATGTGCTAACCCAATTGTATATAGGACGTTTGTGGGGAAAACCATTCCCATAGATGGCCACTTTGTGGAGTTTGCCCCTCATAGGAGGAGCATTGATGGAATCGAGCCTCCCACCCAAGCTCAACTCATAGAGTTTGGCTTTGAAGACATCAACAAAGCCATCATCAACACAGTGGAGACCTTCAATCTTCACACCCCGTCTCAAGCCATCACCAAGAAGGACCTAGTGGAGGCATTTGAAGCAAACAACAAAATATTGCGACAAAAAGTCAAAGAACAAGCGGAGGCAAAAGCTAAGGAGCTCCAAGAAATCAAAAACCAAATGTTGAAGATCCAAGAATGTGTTGGCACTACCTTTGCAATGTTGCAAAACATCACGGGGTCCAAACCATCCATATTGATTGAAGAAGACTCGTCAAAAATGTGAAGAACAACAACCTCAAGGCCAACACCTCAATATTCCACCCGTATTTCAAAAAATACGACCATGGTAGAATACAATTAGTTACTACCTATACACACTACAAAATAGTATCAAAACTAGACATCCGAAACTTATACTATACCTCCTTTGATCATAAATACAAATACATACACATATATTGTTATATAAATACAAGTACTGGTACATACGCCGCTACATATACTAATACATCTAGTGATGCATCTACCAATACACACACTGATATGTACATTAATACGTATACTGACACGTACATTAAAGCGTATACTGATATGTACAGTAATACGTATACTGATACGTACACCAGGGAATATACTAATACGTATACCAGCAAGTACACTGATATATATACTCGTATGATTAAAGATAAATACACTATAACATATACTGATACCGATATAAATACTGATACATATACGGAGACATATACAAATACAGATAAGAATACAGAGACGAATACATCTACAAGTACAGATACGAATACAAGCATAAACACATATACGGGAAAAAATACTGATGTAAATACAAATACAAGTAAAGATATGGATACGGATATAGATATAAGTATAAATACTCAAACAACAACTTATCAACCACCGAAAAAATCAATACACAAAATTGAAAAAATGATAATAATAATATACTCTTTCGCACACAAACTAAATAAAAATTCCAAAAAGAAAAGTATCAAAACCAAAATAAAAAATAAAAGGAATAAGAGAAAAGATGGAATTAAAATAAACAATACAAGGAAGAAGAAAATAAGTATCATAACTACATATAACAAAATAGGGAACAATGTAAATGAAAACGATCATAAACTTATTGTAATAAAGATACATAAGGGTAGAAGGGATTCTAAACCCAAAAACCATCAAAAGACAAGGAATACTAAAATGGCTAAAAATAGGAAAATCAAGAAGAGTAAAAAGAGATATAATAAATTAAATAGGAAGAAAATAGATATTTATAAAATTTCAAAGGTTTTAATTAGAGCAAGTAATATTAAAAATAAAATAACAAAAATGGAGAGGATATGTAAGAAGAAAATAAAGGGTAAAGTAGAAAACCATTATCATAAGAAAAGTAATAATAAGAACATAACAATAAAAAGTAGTACTAAAAATAGAATATGCTCCCTAAGATATTCAAAAACAAGGGATGGAAAATTCACCAAATTAATAATGGGATTTAATTATAATAAGAATACAAATATGAAGAACATAGCTATAAACAGCAGTACTAAAAATAGAATATGCTTCATAAGAAAATCAAAAATAAAAGATGGTCAAAAATAGACTTACTAAAAATAGAAATTCTAATAAAAGTAAGAATATATACGAATCTGATTAAAATATATATCAATCTGTTTTTAGAAATCATAGTTTTAGACAAAATATGTTTAGATAGAAATCTTTTAGAAAACTCATTATTTCAATATACGGGTACATATACTGATACGTATACTAATACCTATACTGATACATACACCGGTGAGTATACTTATAAATATACTGATACAAATACTGGTACATATACTGATACACATACTGGTATGTGTATAAATACAAATACAAATACTTATACAAATGCAAATACCAATACAAATAGTGGTACGTGTACTCATACGAATACTAACACAAATACTAACAAAGATACTGATACAAATACCAAGACAAAAACCGTGACATACACTAATACAAACATGCAAAAGAATACTAATATAATACCACATAAAACTACATACACACACACAAAGACAGCCACACACCATCAACGAAACACATACATATACATACACACATACAAAGACAAACACATACAATCAAAAAAACACAAATACCAAAGCCACATTCAAAAGCAAAAAATTCTAAAACAAAACAAAGAACCCATCTACTACAAACTACTAATATTAATTGGAGGAGACATGGAGACTAACCCAAGACCCATGCCGAACATATTAAAAAGACACCCTGCTTCGCACAAAAAGAATACCAAAACATATTTCATACCAAATACTAATACAAACACCAAAACAAACAATTGTACAAACCACAAAGTATATAATAACACCGCATATGAAAAAAAAAAGGAGGACTTAAAAGCCACTTTAAAAATCAACATAAACCCACATACAAATAGTCTTAAACATAATAGTTACATATGCACACGGACAAAAACAACCAAGATAAAATACAACCAATCATACATACATCCATACACTACTAAAACAAAAACAACCATAAAAAATACATGGACAAAAAATAAACTAAAGACGAAAACAACTACAACTATTATAAAAATAAATAAACCCACAACTCACACACAAAATACAAACATCCACCTACCCCCAAACCAACAAGTCATTAATAACACAACAAAGCCTTTAAAATACACCACTAAACATATATACCACAAACTTCTACTACTTCTAGGAGGAGACATTGAAACCAACCCGGGACCCATGCCCAATATACTAAAAAGACATCCTACATCACATAAAAAAAATGCCAAAATCTACTTTATACCTAATACCATAAAACTCCAACCAGAATATGAACACATTGCAAAACCCTTCGCACCATTTCTAAAAAACACACATACATTACACCACATACAAAACACTTCCCACCCAAACATTGCCCAATACATACAACAAAAAAATACGCATCCACCACCCCACATCTTATATGCACTAATAATCACTACTCATCCAAGCATAGATGAATGTAACCAACTTCTAAATCCACAAAATTGGAACACAATTACATGGACTAATACACTCCTACAAACCTTACTAACCTTACAAAACCCACCGGAACGACACATTTACACTCCACACCCCTATACTGAATTCCTAGTAGACAACCAAAATATTATAAACCATGAGAACTCAATACATAAAAGACTATATGACTTCTTACATAGTCAAGACATACCACCCTCAAATGATATAATAAAACTAAAATTCCTTTACCTCCCTAACAACCTCATAAGCGAATCACTAAAATGTCTAGACCCTATATCAGAATACATCCACCCACCCCCACCTCTTTCCTACATCCCTCCCCAAAACCAAAATCAAAACATTAGACCAAACCAAGAAAATACATACATAATCACATGGAATGCCTCCTCACTAAACACTGCCCTTCCTAGCTTACAAACTCTAGTCGCAAACACAGACACACCACCGGCTCTTATAGTTATACAAGAAACAAAACTAACCGCCACAAAATCTACAAAATATATACAAAATATATTTCAAGACTATAAACTCATCTTTAACAATACACATGCACTTACAAGATGCATGCAACAAAGGAGACCATACACACCGGGCCGCGGTGGCCTCCTTACATTAATACACAAAAAATATACATTCCCCGGCAACATCAACAAAATCCCTACCCCAATGCATATATCACCATACATTCAAATAATTAAAATCACTAATCACCCACTACAATCGTGGTTAATCTTTCACATATATATGCCATCCCATCCCGAAGATACTAGATTTCTCTTAGATATTCAAAACACTATTACAACCCATATTAATAATCATCCCAATCATACATACCTATTATGTGGAGACTTCAATAGAGACATAGCGCTAATTGGCCGCCAAAATGGGAACCATCACACCCTCCCTCAAAACATTGATTACCAATGGCGCCGCTTCACAGAAAACTTAAACTTCACTTACATCAATACCGATACACAATTCTCTAGACAAGGTGGCTACAATTATAGTGATTGGAGTCTAATAGATGGTTTCTATATAAATACAAACAACAACACACAATATACCTCCACAACAAACAAAGATATTATTCTCAATTCGGACCACTCACCCGTACAACTGCACATTCCAAATAACACAGAAGAAGAAGAACGTCGGTCTCCGAAGGAGCCGGCGTGAATAAAGTGTCTGTTCGTTCCACTACTAAGACCATGCCCACCGGACAAGGAATTAGTAAACTGGAACTACTTCCCCCTCTCGAGGGTAGACACTATGTAACAGGTGACCTGATACCAACCAAGCACACAAACAACCAATGTAACAACTAACAAAGCAAGTCGCCAAAACCACAAAACCAACCAGTCAAGATAAGTCTCGGCGGAGAAGCATTTAAGGGGGATCTTGAGTATCGGGGAGGGCTTGGTTGTTTTCAATTTTACGTTTATGTAGCAAAATGGACATGGCATATTGAATAGCGATGGTGTTAATTTTTTTAAAGGTGGTTTTGATTGTTTCAATGGGTATTTTGAAGGTATCTTCTAGAGTTTTCATAGATGGGATAAAGGTGGTGGCACGAGCGCCAGATGTGATAACAATAAGGGGGTCTACCTTCCATCCAAAGGCAATGATGTCGTCAATGAGGGGTTGATATTTGTCTATTTTGTTTTGGATTGTTTCCGGAGAAAATCTATCGTTGCAATATGTGAATTCAATGAATTGAATGGTGTAGTCTTGATTAATGTGGTCGGGTGGCGGATCATTGTATGCTAAACCTCTAACACATAGGATGTCCGGTTTGAGCCTAGCGTTGCAATGACATCTTTGGATCACACATGAGCATGGGAGTAGCCAAGGGGGGACTGTATTTTCTTGTGGATTGTTATTAAAAGTGCCGGCGTTCATTAGTATAAAACATCTCGCTTTATTGTAGGAGGTGATTAATTTCCGGACTTCCCCTACCGCTTTATTATGCCTTTTAACAATTAGAGAGTGTATGTGGTGGTTTTGGCATTTGAGTAGAACATGAAGCCATGTGTCGGGGTCCGTTGAGGGGCATATGGGGCATGTTATGGATGGGAACCTTTCTATTCCAAAGAAGAGTTGTTTGCGAGCGTTTCCCATATATTGACCAGTACGGAATTTGATGAGGCATGTTATTTGTGAGTCTGAGATGATGGGGTTTTTCCAAAAGTTTGTAGAGAGTTCATTGTCTATGTCGTTATTATTAGTCCATTTTTCTATGTAAGGAATATTTTCTGAGATTGTGTCAAGGTTGTTGTAGAGGTCTTGTTTTTTGAGATATTTGCCCAAAAATCTAATTGGGCCTTTGTCGGGGGTATCTTCTTTGGAAGGCCAATCTTCTTTTTGAAAGTAGTATGGGGTGGCATGGGCATGTTCGTGTGGATCTTTGGCATTTTTGTGTGTTTTTTCTCGGCCTTCTTTTGCAAGTTTGTCTGCTTGTTCGTTGCCGTCAATGTTGGCATGGGCTTTCACTTTGTGAAGAGTTGTGATTTGTGTACGGTTTTGTAACATTTGGACCATTGATGATAATATGGTTTGGTCGGGGTGGCTATTGTGAAGGGTAGGGTGTGTTATTTGAGTGTTTAGTAGGTAGAGTACATTTATACAATCGGTGAATATATGTGCAGGTTCATTTTTGTATTTTGTTGTGATGATTTGTAGTGTTTTGTGAATGGCCATGAGTTCTGCTCTGAGGACGTTTTGTAGGCCATGGAGTCTTTTGGCTAGTTTAATTTCTTTGATAGAATTAAATATGCCATAGCCAGCTTTTTCTCTGCGCCAAGAACCCGGGCTAATTTGTTCTGGTGGTTTAAAGGAGCCGTCAGTGTAGTAACTGTGTGCGGGGTTAAATTTTGGTGTAGTATGAGTTGGGTAGTCAGGGAGAGGGGGAGGTGTGACGGAGTAGTTTAATGTGTTGTTGACATAGTTTAGTTTGGACCAGTTTTTACTTTTGTTTACTGGGGTTTGTATGGGTGTTGGTGGGGCCAATTTTGTGTATATTCGGTGTATGTTTAAATTGTTTGTTATGGTGGTAAGTTCAGCAAGTTGTTCTAGGGAACCTAGGGTTTGATTTTGATGATGGACGCATAGTATTTGTAATGTTGATGGCTCGATTCGGGGTTTTTTTAGTTCGGGTGGGATAGTAGGTTCTTCGTATGGTATTGTGTCTGCCTCAAATACTGCAATGATATGGGAATCTAAAAATGGATTTAAATGTTGGTTATTGTTTTGGTACCAATTGTTGTTCGGTGTGATGATGATCGTATTTGTGTTATTTGGATCGTGTTTGGCGGCAAGTCGAGCCCAATGTATTGCTTGTTCCATATCTTTCTCGTTGTGGGGGTGAGCTATACCTTTACCAATCCATTTATAGTCAAAGGCCTTTCCTAGGGATCCGAATATTTTATCCCTTTCATAAGATGAGTAGAATTTTTTTAGTTTGGTAGAACATGTGACCGGGGAAGAAAAGTATGCTTGTTCGATGTTAAAGGATGTGATTAATGAGTCTAAGATGGGAGTGGGTATTGTGTATTGTGCATTTTTTAGGGGGTCAGTTTTTGGTATTCGGTATTTATACCTTTGGTATAGCCAGATTATTTCGGTTTCAAAGGATTGGGTCGTTGGTTCGATGTTTGTAGGAGTTTGTAAATTTATATTGTATTGATTCCATAGCCATTGGAGTCTAGTAATGGGGATGGTATGTAAATGTCGGCCATTTTCTTCGTATAGATGTGCTTGATTGTTATTTATTTGGATTGTGTTTGAGGATGTAAGGATATCATTTTCGGGGTTGCATTCTGTTGTGTGGATGTTTAAGAGAGGGATAATTATGGGTGGTGTTACGGATCTTGAGTCTGAGAATTGTTCTTGGGGGTGGTGTGCTAGGATGATATCCGAGTATGTTTTGTTTTGAATTTTTTGGTAGTATTGTTTTAATTTTTCTGTGTTATGTGTGGAGGTGTTGGTGTCATGTCGTGGAAATAGGTCTCTTTGGGGAAGCCATTTATTGTATGTGTTATCATTGTGTTGCCATTGACATAAATATTTTGTGTATGTATTTTTTATGTTATTTGTGTCTGTGTGTTGGATATGTTTATGGTTTATGATATTATTAATGGGATATGTGGTAGGGTTTTTGGGGATGTATGTTGGGGGGCGGGGGTGGTATGTATGTGGAGGGTTAGGGGGGTTGGTTGGTGTGGGAATATTTCTTGGGATGATGTTATTGTTGAGGGTGGTGAATGGATCTTTAAGTATATGAGAGTATGGGTGTATGTTGCAAGGAGTATGACATGTAGTGGGGCATGTTGGGTGGCAAAATAGTTGTTTAGCAACATTTAGGGCACTTTTTATTAGTTTGGATGGGGTGAAGTGGTAGGTTTTGAAATCCTCATTGTTCATGATGTGTGTGCCGTTTGGTATAGTAATTTGGTTTAGTTCAAAAATATTTTTTGAGATGAGTTTTTGTAGAAGCTTTTGGGAGAGTTGGGCATTGAGTGTGTTATGATTTAGTGTTTCTTGGCGCCATAGTATTTCTAGTGTTGTAGGATTAATGAGGAAGTTTGGGAGCGTACTTTTAAGGTGGGCTTTAGCTATATGTTTTAATAAGAAGAATGTTCGTGTTATCGGTGATCTTATGCAGTCACTTGTTTTAATTCTAGGTATGTTTTCTGCGCCACCGTATTGGGCAAGGACATAATGAGTTAGTCCATTATATATTTTTCCAAGTCTACCTTTATCATTTAAGGCATTTTGTAGTTGTTCACCTATACAACGGAGGTATGCGTTTTTGAGGGAGAAAGCTTCAAGCCCGAATAGGTTATGCGGGAGTTGGGTTATTGCATTTGACATGCATTTTGGTAGTCCACATATGGTTTTTTGTATGGCTATTATTTTTTTATCAAGTTTTTTGATAGCAGGCATAGAGTATGGTACACCGTAGAAACTGTATGCCACACCTGGACGTAGTACGGTATCAATCATTTTTATTTTTTGTTTCATGGTGGCCGGGCATGTTGTTAGTTCATTGCATTGTTTGATGAGTTTCGTCGTTGTGGTGTGGATTTGGATTTTCCATTTTAGTGATGGAACAAGATTTGTACCTAAGTATATGTATGGTTCATTTTGGTGTAATATGGGGATTGGTTGATTGCGGTAATTGATGCTGGAAGCTTGCATAAGGGCTTTAAAAGTGGTAGGGTTTATTTTGGATTTGTTTGGGCATCCGGTAGCGGCACATTTTGGGACACCTACGTCCATTCCGGTCCATTTACAATATCTATCAATTTTGTTGAGTTGTATTTGGATAGATTTGATTTTGTTAGTTATGGCGGCGAGGTCATCTGCGTATGCGGCAGAATTTATTGTGACTTGTGATGTGCCAAAAGTGTATCCATTGTTGCCTCGTTCTAGCCATCTGAGTAGTGGTTCTAAGAATATAATGAATAGGTATGGGCTAAGGGTATCCCCTTGTATAGTTCCTCTTTGAATGGGTATAGGTTTTGTTTTCCCAAAATGTTCACCAGTATAACAAGTAGATGATTGAGAATAGATGTTACCAATAAGTGTAGTTGCATCTTTTGGGTAACCAAGGTCCATCATTATTGCTAATAGTCGGGCATGGTCCATTGAGCCAAAGGCGTTTTTGAAGTCGACGTATAGTATGTATATATCTTGGTTTGTAAATCTTGCGTCTTCTAGTGCGGCTATTATAGTTTGTATTTGTCTAGCGGTACTTCTTTCTGCTCTAAATCCTTCTTGACTATCATGTAAGATTTTGAATTTTTCACCGTATGAGGATAGTATAGAGGTGAGTGTACTAGTGAAGAGTTTGTATATTGTGTTAGCTAGTGCAATTGGCCTATGGTTGGGTAGTATAGATGGATCGCCTTTTTTGTATAGTAGAATTGTTGTACTTGATTTCCATGACATAGGTATTTGTTTTTGTTTGTAACAATGAGAAAAGAATAGTAATAATAGTTTATGGAATCTTGGGGGCATGTTTTTTAGTATTGAGTTTGGGATGCGGTCTGGGCCTGGGGCTTTGTTGTTACCAAGATTGTGAAGACATGTGTCATATGTGGCTATATTAAAGTATTTATGTAGTGAGATTTCTGGTTCGCCTCGTTTGTCAAGGGTAAATCCATCGAGGTCGTGCCATGGGTACTGGCGTACTGCACATGTACATTCAGATGGATGTTGTGGTTGATAATTACATGTTGGTACTGTTGGTCTATTACTTTTGGTTTGTTGGTTGAATATTTCATTTGCAATGTCTTCTGGGCTAGTTAGAATATTGTTGTATTGGTCTGTGATACAATCCATTGGTGGATATTCAAGGTTTTTAAAAACTTTCCTGTTAATTTTTTTGGGGCTAATTTCGTATAGTTGTCTATATTTTGAAATGGCTTTTTTAATGTTATCTTTGGTATATTTTGAGGTAATTTTGCGGGCTTGTATGTTGGCATTTTTTGCAATTAGTGCTATATTTTTTATCCATGTATCGTGAGGTAGGTCCGAAGGTGGCGGGGTAGGGATTTGGGTGTATTGTATAGTTAGTAGTTCGTTGCATATGGGGTGATTACGCCATTGAGGGTTATTTTTTACAATTCTAATGGTTTTCCGTATAGTATGGTATGTGGTTAGGTGTTGTTTCCAAGTTTTAGAAAGTTTACGGGGTAAGTAACCTCCTTGTTGAGAAGTTCTGTTTGTCATTTGAGGTATTGGTTGGGCTTTACAAGTTTGTTCTAGTGTGTCAGAGATTGCATTGATAAGTTTGTCTAGGGTGTGGCATGCTTCTTGCCATTGTATTTGTGATAATTGATTGTTATTTTCGAGAGTGTTTATGAGGGAGTCTATTTGTATGGAGTTTTTTTCAAAGAATTTGGTGTTGAATTTTTCTATATTGTCTTTTGGAATGGGGTTGAGTATGCGTATAGTATCATTTTTTAGGATTGTAGGAGTTCTATTAATTAATGTGTTATTTGGAATGTGTAATTGTATAGGTGAGTGGTCCGAGTTGAGAATAACATCCTTGTTTGTTGTAGAGGTGTATTGTGTATTGTTGTTTGTATTTATGTAGAATCCATCTATTAGACTCCAGTCGCTGTAATTATAGCCACCTTGTCTAGAGAATTGTGTATCGGTATCGATGTAGACGAAGTTTAAGTTTTCTGTGAAGCGGCGCCATTGGTAATCAATGGTTTGAGGGGGGGTGTTATGATTTCCATTTTGGCGACCAATTAATGCTATGTCTCTGTTGAAGTCCCCACACAATAGGTATGTGTGATTAGGGTTATTATGAATTTGGGAAGTAATAGTGTTTTGTATGTCTATGATAAATCTAGTGTCTTCGGGATGAGATGGCATATACATGTGAAAGATTAACCATGGTTGTAGAGGGTGATTAGTAATTTTGATTATTTGAATGTAAGGTGATATGTGCATTGGGGTAGGGATTTTGTTGATGTTGCCCGGGAAGGCATATTTTTTGTGTATTAGTGTAAGGAGACCTCCTCGGCCTGGTGTGTATGGTCTTCGTTGTTGAATGCATCTTGTAAGTGCATGTATATTGTTATAGATGAGTTTATAGTCTTGAAATATATTTTGTATATATTTTGTGGATTTTGTGGCAGATAATTTTGTTTCTTGTATAACTATGAGGGCTGGTGGTGTATTTGTGTGCGTGACCAAAGTTTGTAGGCTAGGAAGGGCAGTGTTTAGAGAGGAGGCATTCCATGTGATTATGTATGTATTTTCTTGATTTGATATAATATTTTGGTTTTGCGGAGAGATGTAGGGAAGTGGTGGGGGTGGGTGGGTGTATTCTGGTATAGGGTCCAAACATTTTAGTGATTCATTGATGAGATTGTTAGGTAGGTAGGGGAATTTTATTTTTATTGTTTCATTTGAGGGAGATATTGTTTCGCTGTGTAAAAAGTCATATAGTTCCTTATGTATTGAGTTCTCATGGTTTATAATATTTTGGTTGTCTTCAAGGAACTTTGTATACGGGTGTGAAGTGTAGATGTGTCGTTCCGGTGGATTTTGTAAGTTTAGTAAGTTTTGTAGAAGTGTATTGACCCATGTAATTGTGTTCAGGTTTTGTGGGTTTAAGAGATGGTTACATTCATCTATGTGTGGATGGGTAGTGACTACTAGAGCATATAGTATGTGAGGTGGTGGATGCGCATTTTTTTGTTGAACGTATCGGGCAATGTTTGGATATGTGTTGTTATGTGTGTGGTGTAATGTATGTGTGTTTTTTAAGAAAGGTGCAAAAGATTTTGCAATGTGTCTATATTCCGGTTGTAGTTTTATGGTATTAGGTATGAAGTAAATTTTTGCATTTTTCTTATGTGAAGTAGGGTGTCTTTTTAGTATATTAGGCATGGGTCCTGGGTTAGTTTCTATGTCCCCTCCTAGAAGTAGTAGGAGTTTGTGATATGTGTGTTTAGTGTTGTTTTTTAATGTTTTTTCTTTTTTTGTAATTCTTTGGGGCTTTGTTATGTTATGGAGGTCTTGTTTGTTTGGAGAGAGGTGGATGTTTATAAATTCAATATTTTTTTTGAATGTAATTGTATTTATCTTTAATTTTTTTTGTGTCCATGTGTTTGTTTGCGTACTTGTTTTTGTTTTATTAATGGTGTATAGGTGTGTGTGTGTTTGTTTATATTTTTTTTTGGTTGTGTTTGGCCTTGTGTTTATGTCCCCTCCAATTAATATTAGTAGTTTGTAGTAGGTGGGTTTATTGTTTTGTTTTGGAATTTTGTGTTTTTGTATGTGGCTTTGGTATTTTTTTTGGTGCTTTTTTGATTGTATGTATTCGTCTTTGTGTGTGTGTGTGTATATGTATGTGTTTCTTTGATGGTGTGTGGTTGTCTTTGTGTGTGTATATGTAGTTGTATTTGGTTTTATATTTGTATTCATTCGTATGTTCGTATTAGTATGTGCCTTAATATTCGTCTTGGTATTTGTATGAGTATTCGTGTAAGTATTCGTCTTGGTATTCGTATCAATATTTGTGTAAGTATTCGTGTTAGTATTCGTACAAGTATTTGTATTGGTATTCATATCAGTATTCATATCAGTATATGAATCAGTATATGTACCAATATACGTACCAATATACGTACCAATATGTACTCCAATATACGTATCAATATATGTATCAGTATTCATATCGGTATTCGTATGATTATACATACCAGAATACGTACCAGAATACGCACCAGAATACGTACCAGTATATGTACTGGTAGTGGGGTTAGGTAGGTCGCAAGGGCGATTAGGTAGGTCGCAAGGGGGATTAGGTAGGTCGCAAGGGGAATTAGGTAGGTCGCTAGGGGAATTAGGTAGGTCGCAGGGGGGATTAGGGAGGTCGCTATTACCAATTGGTAGGTCGCAGGGGGATTTCCAGGGGTTGTTGCTACCAATTGATAGGTCGCAGGGGGATTTCCAGGGGTCGCTATGAAGATTCACAAGGTCGCTACCAAGGTTTTGTAGGTCGCAAGGGGAGTTCCAGGGGTCGCTATGGGGAGAGGTTTGCAGGGAGAGGTTCGCAGGGAGAAGTTGTGTGAGTGCGAGGGTTTGTGGAGGGTTGGGTCGTGGTCTTTGGATTCGATTCAGGTGACTGTCTGTAGTAATGCGCCGGGGGCTTGGGTGGGGGAGCTTGGAATCTGTGGTGAGAATGAAGGAGGGAACATGGAGGAGAGGTGGAGGGTTTAAGCAAGGTGAGAGCGGTGAGTGAGGAATGCAAGAAGGGGAAGAACTGTGAGAGGAGGGGTAGAGTGTGCTCCCTGTTATGTTGCCGCGGGCTGGATCTTGGTCCTCCGTTACGTTTGATCGAATCTTGGTGTGAAGTTGCTGTAGGTTGCTCCCTGTTGAGGTGTTATTGTATGTTGCGATCTTGCTGTGAGGTCTTGTTGTGATGTGGATAGAGTTACGGATTTGTTGGCCGTTGCGTCGTGTTCTTGTGCACTGCTGTCGACGTGTCGTTTTCTTCAGTGTTGATGTTGTGTGTCTTTGTTGCTGATGTGCAGGTAGATCTAGATCTGGGAAAAATTTCCAGCGCTTCCGCGTGCGATCTACACATACGAGCTTAATAGGGTTTTCTATCAGAGATCTAGTGTGGAGCTTTATGTGCGTGTTGTTACAGTGAGCTTGTGGTGATCTACATCTAGTGTATGTGAGTGTGGTGATATGTAAGATGTCGGAGGTAGCTACTAGTGTGTGAGTGCTCTGTAGATCTCTTTGTATCACTCGTATACTGTAATGTGCAAACAAATCAAACACTAATAAACAAACAAAAAATAAATTGAAATGAAGTAAGGTCAGATCGAACCTGGGCACTCCAGGGATGGAGTGCTGTCTGCTTGGTTTCGTGCTGTTGGTGTGCTTCTTTGTGGCTGATGTTTGCTGCAGAACTTGGATGCACTTCAGGTCATGTGAACTTCCTTGATCGTCGGTTTCCTCTCGTCTGTTCTGTAACTTGGTTGCACTCTCTTGCACTTGTGTGGACTTGAGATCTCGTTCTCGCTGCTGGTTGGCTCCTTCAGTGTGAGCCGCTACTATCCCGAATCTGTGTGTGGACTTCAGATCGTATGTGTGGTGGTTTCTGGGTCGGGGCAACAATCAAGAAGTCTAAGTGGGCTTAGGGCGTCACAACCAACACAAGTTAGATCTACACCTGTATATCGTGTTTGAGTTCTAAGAAGTTAGATCGAGTGCCAACACAGGGTCCCAGTGCTTTCAGGTCATCCCTCACTCCAATCTACCTTCAGATCGCTCAAATTTCGAATGCCAGGGTTAGATCTGACCTTTACTACCCCTGCCCAACACAACGCCACTCTCAAAGCCCACTATTGCCTCTGATCTTAGCTATGAGCGGGGTATGCAACAGATCCAGCCACCTTCGTTGCACTCACACCTCTTCCCAGAGACTAACTTCTTTGTTGCACCTAACCAGAAAATACGGAGCTCTCAGCTACTCTCAGACATCTCTCCTCAAAACTCCAAATAACACACTAATTAGTAGAACTCCTACAATCCCAAACAAAGACACTATACGCATACTCAACCCCATCCCAAAAACCAACATAGAAAAATTCAACACAAAATTCTTCGAAGAAAACACCGTACAAATAGACTCCCTCATAAACACTCTTGAAATCAATAGTCAATTAACACAAGCACAATGGCAAGAAGCATGCCACTCTCTAGACAAACTCATCAATAAAATCTCCGATACACTAGAACAAACTTGTAGAGCACACCCAATACCCCAAATGACAAACAAAACCTCTCAACAAGGCGGGTATCTACCCCGCAAACTTTCTAAAACTTGGAAACAACACTTAACCACATACCATACCATACG
>CAXARX010000963.1:0-24737 GCA_963971425.1 Bryoerythrophyllum caledonicum
CCCCGGAATGCCGTTGTAGCCGGGTTAGTCTCTGTGTGACCGCATCCGGAAGGCCTTCCGAATGTCGTGAGAGTCGAGTTCCGGTAACAACAGTCAAATTACCAGTTAGCATAGTAGGAAGAGTGTTGTTTGGTCACTCTAAGAATCCGGACAGTGGGTACCTAGCCACTTTAAGTCACAGGGTAGTGGGAAACCCAACCACTTACACAAAACCGGGTCAGTGGACTTCGGCCACTCGTTTAAAAACTCCAGGAGACTCTCTGAGGAGGAACAGAGACTAATCAAACCACCCTCCTGATTTCCGGAAACTCAACTCCGGGAACCATTGTATAGCATCCGGATCCGGACCGATCCGGACTTAATATAAGTGATAGAGAATTATAGTTAATTCGTAATTGTATTATTCGGGCAAGATTAGTAATCTGGGGTATTGGAAGAAGACACTTTGGTCTCTGTGGGAACGAAACCGGAGCGGTTACTCTGGGAAGCTCTTAGTGACGATTAGGAGCATTCCGGAGGAATACTGTCTCTACGAACTGCAACAATACTTATACCTACTTAATGATTTTTTGGAGAGAGTTAGTACCTTCAATTAGCATGGAAAATGATTTGTATGGCAAACTTATACTCATATTAAGATATAATATGGATAATTTGTATGGTAGAATGCCATCTCTTATCATTTTGGAAGGCCGTCGCAATTGGTTACATATAATTCAACCAAGAATATTAAACACCATATTCGTTATATTGGGAGATTTAGTGACTCCGAAATTAATACATGTAGATAATAAGAGCTAAAGTGCACATCTAAACTCTACAATATGGAGGGATATGAGTTTCCGTTAAATTGGGAGGTAATGTTTTCTACAAAAACTCGTAGAAAAATAAGTACTACGGATAACATTACATTACGAATCTAACTATAATATTGAAAAGAAGAACACATTAGTTGACACTTCTTTTATACCACATGTGTTCATTGAATATGAATAGCTAAATATTCAGACTCGATCCTACTAACCCGGATTCACACCATGCTCCAATTTAGCTAAAAGTGAGCTAAATGACGGACAAATATCCACTTGTAAGAGAATTAGCTTAACACATTTTGATGAGCCCTTTTTGATTTAAAAGAATTTCAATTCTCCTTGTGGAATACACATTGGCAAAAAAATTATATAACGAGTTTCAAATGATGGTGTTCAGAAGTGGGAAAAAAATTGCACACACTACCTCTTTTCGAACTAAAGTGTCCCCATCACTTAGAGGTGCAATGAACTCAAAAAGGAAACTCCACACACTTTAGCTCCACTTGACCTAAAGTGCA
The DNA here is from genome assembly GCA_963971425.1 of Bryoerythrophyllum caledonicum. NCBI lineage: Eukaryota > Viridiplantae > Streptophyta > Bryopsida > Pottiales > Pottiaceae > Bryoerythrophyllum > Bryoerythrophyllum caledonicum. The sequence continues at coordinate 1,331 of CAXARX010000963.1, forward strand.
CACCATTACTAAGTACACTGAACTAAATAAGAAGATTTGCTCACTCTTTAGCTCCACTAGAGCTAAAGTGCGACCCAACATTTACTTTCTATCATTCACCATGAAGGCAATTACTGGTATTATTGGTTTCAAGACTAGAAGCAATTTACCACATTGTTATTATAAAAAGAAAATAAAACATACTGCAAATTATCACCGATACACAAAAAGAATGGAGAGAATATTTCATAGCAATCATTGGCATTACATATTATAGTCATACAGAGTGTAAATTAATGAAATACAAATATCTATAATCCCAGCACCAATGGATCTAACCATACTACATGAAGTATTACGCATCAGAATCTAAAATCTAGGAAAAGGAAATCCATTTATCTAAGTCTATTACGATTCGGAGCTAGCAAGTGCTTCCAAGGAGGCCTTGATAATTGCTACTTGCCCCTTCGGAATTTTTGTAGTTGAATCTTGCACATGACCTCCATCCCTCTTTGAAGACCTAGGTTTCCATGTTGTCAAGATTGAATCGGTACTCTCCCACGTTATGGCTATCCCCTTTTCAATTGTCCAACGAAGGTTGCAATCTGTGTCCCAATCTTTATAGAACTTCATAACATCCCGATCGCGCGATATAGGGCGGAAGAATTGGATACGCACGGTATTTGGCTTATACGGGTTAGAATTAGGATCTGAAACTGCTTGAGCAATCCAAAATGGGCGCTCGTCCCCATCACAAGGACACAATGCAACAAAATAGCCAGCAAAAAGATCACGACCAACTCTAAAAGAAGGAGGTGGACGATCGCGTCTTTGGCCAACAAAATGCTCATCTTCACGGTACTCCTAACGAACCTCACCCTCCGCTGAGAACTCATCTTCAATGGCATAGGCAATTCGCGTCGTCGGCCAAAAGCCGTCTACCAATGATATCGGCGTATCCATTGGAATAATCAGAGCAGCTCTAACATCACGCCAATAATATGAAAGTGGCTCAAAACGCGATCGGGCTTCAACAGACTCCCGAGATGATTGCTCCCAGTGATCGATGAATCCTGAAAGTCCCTTCACCACCTCATGGAGATGCTGCATCATAGAAGGCTTCAATGCATCAGGTTCTCCGCGAGGCCATAAAGATCTTCCTTCACAATCCTCCTTCCAGAATTTGATGCCACTACCTTCTCCTCCCTTAGGAAGCCAATCCTCATCATGACAAATGATTTTATACTTCATTACCGGACAACCACTTGAATCCACATAAAACTTGAACTGATGAGCCTTTGTATGACCCTCCAAAGCTTCATCATCGTCCGCAATCATACCCCCAATGAACTTCTTAAAGTCAGGAACCTTTTGGATGAGATGCGGGATTGTGGGAACACTCTCATTTTTCATAAACGACCTCATGAGCAAAGGAATGGTTGGAAAATTCTCTTTCCTCAGTGTCATACTCCAACGTCCAAATAATGCATCTATATCATCATGTGTATGCCCAACTAGCATAAAATTAACATACACCTCGCGGAAGATGCGTTTTGCAACAAGGAGAGACGAAAAACAGAAAACAAATCTATTTTTGTTATCACCAACTGCATTGTCCATTTGTACACTCAATATTGGTGGCAAAGGCCTCCCTGGAACTAGGATATCTGGAATCGGCCCTAATGGATCCAAACACATCTCCGCACCCCGCAATACCGCCGCATACAATGGATGAGAACTAGATTCTGGAAAGAGTTGTCGGGACGATGACTTCGGAGGCGCCTCCAGGTCACGCAATAGTTTTGCGAACGACCCGACCGTGTAATTGGCATCATGGGAGTATAAATCAAGGCCGTAATAGGCGTAACGCTGGTCCACATGACCATGGGCAAGCATACATGTGATTGCAAGAGGCAACTCATAAGCCCATCTAAGTGCTTTGTTTAATGTGAAAAAACCGGGGAGGCGGTCTTTGAGTGATCCATCTTATCATGCATGATGGTAAAAACCTCCTGGGGCGACGACTTTGATCGAAATCGGTTCAGGTAGTACAAGTCCCGATGTGAGAAAACAGAATCAATGTGAACCTGCATCTTCTTTTGCCATAGCAGTGATGCTTGTGTTCCAGGTTGAGTAAGCTTCTTCTGATCCTAGTATTTGTCACAAGTAGAACAACGGGCAAAGTTGTCTCCACCTTTCTTGGCATAGTACTCAGGGAAGCTCACACGCCGAATCTTACTCAAGCTTGAGGTTGAGATTGGCGGCAATCCATAATCAGCGAGATGATCATCAAGAAGCGGTATCTGATCCTTCCACTTAAAACTTCAGGGAGGACCTTTGCCACAGCCTTCTCCCCAGATGGGAGAACACGAGACTTGTGAGGCATGTGGTCCGCATGTCTATCGAGAATGGCTCCAAGAGCGGCAGTAGCCACAACCGTATGACCTCTAGGCTTACGCAAACCGGTGTCGTGTTGAGAAACTTTGCTTTAGGAAACACAGGGTCTTTTTTGCATTTAGGTAGTTAAGTGCAAGACTTATCTTGTATGTATGGCTTCAACAAACATAAAAAATGGCTATTATGCCTTTCTTTTGCTTCTAGTCTATCTCTATAACATTCTTAATCTAGGAGTTCCCATCTTCAAACGCTGCCTCTAAAAATCCCACCACTAATTTTCACATAACTTTCTATCTACACATCCAATGACTCTAGGATTTTGACACAACCTTTATAATCTTGTTAAAAAGGTATGTACCAATTTTCACTATTACTGGATCAATTCTCAATAAGATCCATGGCCTCAAATTCCTCTGCCTCTAATATCAGGTCCCCCCCTACTTCAACTCTTCATCACTCCTATTCTATTATAGACAAAGATCTCAAAATTTGTACATAAGTCACTCATATAACAAAGAACACTTCCACAAAAAATCAATCCTAAAGACTCTATCAATAATCTCCCAAAGCGTAGTTTCCTTACACCAAGTTCTGCCTTTGAATCCCTCTCAAAACCCCGGTTACAATTTACCTTATAACTTTTAGATTATGGTCCTAATGGATCTAAGATTTTGATACAAGCTTCCTAAGACAATTGTGATACTACCCTCAAAATCTCACTATCAAACTCACAATGATCGCGGAACACCACTCCTTCAAAGTATTTATACATTACTGCCTCAATTTCTAAACCCTTCTTTATTCAAATCCGCACCACGGCTTCACTACAACTCCGATTGGAGCGTGTGATACATCACTGGAAAGCTAACAACAAGAAAAACAACACTCTAAAAATTGACAATGAAATTCCAAAAACTCGCGATGAAACAAGCAGAAACCTGAGGCTATTTGTAGTCTTGGGGAGAAGAGCTTGAGCGGGGGAGAAGGGCAAGAAAGTCAAGAATAAACATCAGCCCACGCCTTCAAGCCTCCTTCTTTGACCAAAGTTTGGTCACCTAAGTCAGTTTACCTCCAATTCTTGCCCATAACTTCCCACATAAGCCTAGATTCCCTCTTATCTCTTATCTACAATGTCAACAAGTAGCTGCCCCTATTTTCTTCCCTCAAACTTGACTCTAAACACTAGCATTTCTTACTTTTACTACAAACTAAACTACCATAACACTCTGTTTAGGTTTTTTGATCTTAGAAGCGTTAGAAAATGGCTTAAATACCATTAGAGCCCACGTACTGTCATCGATCGCGGCTCAGTTCGGCTGGCTGAGCATTTCATTGCACCTCGTCGGTTCGGGTTCGATTCCTGGGCTTGTCAGAGCGGTTGGCGCACGCGTGGTCAGGGGACTGCTGGAATCAGCAGGAAAACCAGTTGGTGGACGCTCCTAAGCCCTGAGCTAGTGACAAGAGGCAGTAAAAGATCCTCTAAGATAAAGATGCTGTTTGGTGAAGTATGACTGCGTAATTGAGGATGAATCCGCTAGTCATGTCTTCACCTTCGGCCCTAACCATTCTCTTTCCCCTCTTTTTTAATCCTTTTACAACATCTACTGATTTCCTTCACGACACCGGTATTCCCGTGGTGTTGAGCGGCATGACCAGCGGCAGCGTCCTTCGCATTCCGATAGAAAGTACTCGAACTTACACCCATGATTTTCATCCAGGCATGGGCACAAACGTCCACACCCTCTAGAGTCACAACCTTCCTACCCGCAGCATCTCTATGAAACTGTCTGTGAACGTCGAGTTTGATATGATTTCTGAACTGCACGATGGTCTCACTGTAGAAGCGCGTTCGAAGGACTCTTATTTTATCTCTAGGATAGTGTTGTACACAGTTCTCACTGCAACAACTATTGCTCGCAACAGCGTTAATGGAAAAAGAGGTCATGAGGAATTCAACATTCCTGCACACTGTTGGACGTGTATTCCTTGAGGAATTGTCATACGAACGGGAGCTCCCACCTAGAGGTCTGTTACATTCAACCAACCAGACATTGTAAATGTCCCAAAGGCAATGATGGAAGAGACTCACACCGTTTAAGAAGACTTGTTGAATAGGCCAGGTCTTAAACGAGTACCTCCACTCATCAGGAGCTTCGTCTAAAACAAAAATACTGGACACCTGTACTACAACATTCGAATCCCCAAGAGGACCGGAGGAACCTAGAAGTGCACTGGACCGGACATTGCGAACCAACCCCTCCGCAACGCGAACACCCGAACCATTGTGAAGCAAAACAGTCAGCCCGACCCAGAGACGGCGAGGAATAACATCAAACTCGGGAAGGTCTGGATTCACGGGAGCGTCAATATGAACATCGTCGCCCCCCGAAGACAACATCCTGCATTCCAATGAGATACATAATAAATAACCCTGACAAATAAAAATGGGTAAACGCCTTGTAGGAATAGACATTTATGAAGAAGCATAGGAGGAGGGTAATTGATCTCGAATCGAGGTAAGGTCTGGCGCTTGAAAAAAAAAGTATGATTCAAGTGAGCTGACATGGTAGACCATGTAAATTTAGCTCGACTCGAGGTAAACTCATGCGGTATAAGATGACAAGTATAAAATTTCATGCAATTAGCTATAATCCGAATATGAAATTATTTCACCATTGACAAAGACAACTAAGCCCGACCCGACCTAAATTTATGACTATCAGACTCATTGTTATTTTAACTCGAGTCGAGGTTAACAGAAATAGGACATCAGGTATGTCAGTTTAGCTCGAGTCGAGCTAAACTTTCCTTCAAAAGAAGGTAAGACAATTTAGCTCGACTCAAGCTAAACTATCGGTAATAATATTTATCGACAGTTTAGCTCGAGTCGAGCTAAATTGTACTAGGAAAGAAGGTATGACAGTTTAGCGCGACTCGAGCTAAACTGTCAATACAATATTGTAAGACAGTTTAGCTCGAGTCGAGCTAAACTGTCTTACCATCTTTCCAAGGACAATTTAGCTCGACTCGAGCTAAACTGTCGATAATAATACATATCGATACTTTAGCTCGAGTCGAGCTAAACTGTCCTTGGAAAGATGGTAAGACAGTTTAGCTCGACTCGAGCTAAGCTGTCCTTCCGTGATTCTCGGCGTCTTTTTAGGGATTCATATGGTAAAACTCTTCAGCATATGAATCTGAGTCTCTGTGTACTACAACCCAAATCTTCCCGTTAGTCGTCACGAAACTCGCAGTGATGCTTCAAAATCACAGTAGCAACTGGAACCACCGCAAATAACCCTACACGCTGTCACATCCTAATTGCTAGAGACTGTGCACAGAGAATGCAAGAAGTATACATTGTGTACCTTATGAAAAAGACAACTCGTGCGTTGTTGCCTCGCGCAAGCGCCCTGCTCAACCGTGCGTAACCTGTAGATGTTACCCTCCTCAACCTCCGACAGTTCTTCTACCTCCAAGCCTCTCCACAACAACCTTGCATAGCAACCAAAGTGAGAAAGGAAAGAAATGAAGAAAGTTTTCGAGGATCGGCGAGGTCACTCACGGACACACGACCGTTTCAGAATTGGCGGGAGGAAACTTCAGAATTGGCGGGGGGGCTTTTCCACAGCCCTTAAAAAGGTGCAAATTCGAAATCTTAGCAGGAAACAGAATCAACTATTTCCTGGCTGACTAAAATAAGGAAGAGTACATACCTCGAATATACTCGCACATGCGAGTTATATACAAGGTTTTAGGGTAACGCTCAGGGTTTGGGTTAGGGTTAGGTTTAGGGTTTAGGGTTAGGGTTTTGGGGTTTAGGGTTTAGGGTTTGGTATTTAAGTTCAGGTTTTAGGGTTCAGGGTTTAGGGTCCTTGGTTTAGGTGTTATCTTCTGATGTCATTTCATTTCAATATAATAATACTTTGAACATTCAAGATATTGACAATTCAACTAAGGTATAGGAAAATGTCGAGAAGATATTGAGATGATTAGAAATAATTTGTATTACAATCCAAATAGGACTTATCTATTATGTTGAAATTGAAGACCTTAACAAACAAGTAGCATTTTTTAAAAAAACATATTTTATGTGCACGTGTATTTTTAGAAAAAAAGTAAGTATTCAAACATGCTTTGGACATCATTTCTTTGGGGTTTTAAAAATGTGCATCATGTTACTATTTTGTCATCAATCTAGAATGTGCATTCTTTGGCAAGAATCCCAAGTGTCTCCATGGTCTGGATTTGGAATTGAAATTGGTTACTAATATTTTGAATTAAAATATCTTATATTTGAGTTCGCATTGCATTATCATGAGTTTAGGGTGTGGCAGTCTAAGCATGACATGAAAGATGGAAGAATTCTTGACCATACACAATTTATTTCATGTTTTGACGTGAAATTAAAGACTTTGTCATTTGTAACACATAGAGAGTGGAACAATATTAAAAGATTTCAACAAGGAACGGAGAGACCTCCTCATGACAAAAAAAGGATAATCAAAATATAAAATATAACCAATACAAAGTGTATCACTTAGTGCATCAGGCATAATTTAATGTTCGTAATGTAAGTAATTTTGAATTTATTTATACATGCAAAAAAGGAATAATTAGTTTTTGAGCACGTTCTAGTGGTCGCAAATTATATTTGAAATTCTCAAAATTTTGTAGAAGGATGATAAAAGTCATGAGGCATAATTATTAGTAATTTATTTTCTCAATGAACGTCTTCAATAAAAGTTATGCGAGCCAAAAGAGAAACTTCTCGATTGCCGGCACGTCGAGCAACCTAAAAAACGTTTTGCTATGACTCAGTATGGAATGTGATATTTTGAATACATAGAAGTAATATTAGAACGAATGATATTGTGGATAAACATGTTATTCTTCTAGTGAAAAATAAGATTACATCCCAATTCATACATTTTCACACATTGTCACATATTATTGATTTAGGGTACCAAGAATACTTAGACTTCATATCCACTAAAGACTAGGGGATCGTCATATTTTTTTGCTTTTTAATATTACTATTGGAGATTTCGGTCCACATATTTTGAAAACCCTTTTAAAATTCAAAAGATTACTATTTCACTTGTGAAATACTTAACCATAAAGAGAAGTACGGAGTTCAAAATGATTGTTTGTAGAAGTGGATATACACATTGCACATACATCAGCTCAATTTTTAGCAAAGGTGTTCACCATCACTTTGTGCAATGAATCAAAAGGAGTGTGTGCACACACTTTAGCTCCAGTAGCGCTAACGTGTGCATCATCACTGGGTGCAATGAACTAAAAAGAAAATATGCACAGTTTAGCTCTACTAGCGCTAAATTGTGCACCATCACTAAATGGAGTAGATTAGAAAGCAAAAATGCACTATGTAGCTCCAGTATACAGAAGATGGCTTCTAGAGAAGTGGACACTAAATAGGAATCCATACAGTAATTGTAAAATGAACAATAAGTGTAGTGTCAAAACTATACATCACCCAATGTCAACTACTACTCTAAATGTCAATCCTAGTAAATAGTGGAACATAAAGTTTTTTACTTGTGGACAATTAGTTTAGGAAACCATAATCATGGTTTGATTACATCTTGAGCATCATAGTAAGGAAGGGTTGAGTGCATGTAGAAAAGCAAGAATTTGCAAGAAAGAGCTTGGGAATAATCGGACGTAGGTATGGAGCAAACGAAAAATATCAAAAATTGGACAAAGTAGAATGTAAAATATGGAGGGAAAATGAAACTGCAAGTAGAAGATTGGAAATATAAGAACATTCTTCTGGAAACGAAAATGAGAAAAGAAAGGAATATTGGAAAAGGAAAAAACTTAAACATACAATAAATATAGAAATACAAGTAAAATACTCATTAGATATCCATCACATATTATAACACCATACTCATTTTATTGGGAGATTTCCAGGATTTTGAAAGTTATGAACGGTTTTTCCAATACATTTTTTTGGTGCACATTCAGCTCGACTCAAGCTAAATATGTACCCATATTGTAGATATTGGACAAATTGCATTGTGCAAATTTATTAAATATTTGCATATTTAGGTCATTCTCAGGCTTCAAATATTATTTTGGGAGGCTCCCAATCTCCCAATATAATGAATATGGTGTTTTATGCATTCAATGTGCATTACATATTCAGTAAATATTCATTAAATACTTATTGAATATTCAACTACACATTAATTTTACATTAGAAATTTATGCACTATTTATTATCTATTCATTAACAGTGCATTAAATACTCTATAAATAATCATTAAATATACAAATATTAATTAAACTATCCTAAAATATACTTTTAAAACTTCAAACATTCATTAAGTAAAATTTAAATATTCTTTAATTGTGCATAGAAGTTTTAGATATACAAATATACATGAAGTATCCTATAAAAAATCATTACAAAGTCATTAGTTATTGGCTAATTATATGATTACACATTAAATATTCATTTGGATAATATTAAAAATTATTAAAAAAATGCAAGAGATGGGAATGAGAATAGTTGTGGATAAGACGATAAGAAATTGAGGTTGAAGATGAGACGAAGAATAAATGCATGGCGTTCGGTAGGCATAACATATTGAGCTTATACAATTTATCAAGTATCAAAATTGTGTGCTAGGGAAGAGTTTTGGTAGAGGGCTATTACAAAATGAACTGTAGTAGGTGAATAAATGAGGGATAATATTCATGACAATGGTGGCTAAAACTAGTTGCCAACTTGTTGACTAATCATACTACTAAAATCATAATCCACGCAGTGAACCACGTAGTCAACCGTGCGGTGAACTACATAAACAGTGCAGTCAAACGCGCAGTTAATTGCGTAGTCAACCGTGCAGTGAACCATGTTACCTTTTTATTATTTATAGTTTGTATTATAAAAACTACATTATAATGGTTGGACATATGCGTTGCAAAGCAAGCGCCAATTGCTAGGAACGGTGCAACCAACCGCACAGTGAATCATGTTACCTTTTCTTTAATATAGTTTGTAATATAAAACCACGCAATGAAGTTGGAGTTGTGATCTTGGAGGTTGGCATACAAAGTTGGAGTTGCAAAATTGCATATTCGAGTTGTGGAGATTGAAATTACAAGTTTTGAGGTGAGATTGCAAGTTTTGAGATTGTAATTGCAAATTGAGTTTGTGGGTGTATAAAATTGAGATTGTAATTGCAAGTTGAGTTTGTGGGTGTGTGAAATTTGCATTTGTGTGTTGCAATTTGTGCTTACCCAAAATAAATTTGAAACTCTTAATTACAAATTTGACGTTCATAACCTTTTTGAAATTCCATGTTAAAATGCAAAAAAATCTAAAGCGTAATTAATTTTTTTCTATTCTATTCTATTACATTATTAAAATTCATGCATAGGTTTCAAAGATATATTTATATTTTATGTAGATTGTTGTTACCTTTCTTTTTTTAATATTTTGTGATTTAAAAACTACATGAAAATGGTTGAACTAATGCGTTGCAACGCAAGCGCCAAATGCTAGTAGTGTACTAGAAATAGAGAATCTCCACCGGGGCCGAGGGACCAGGATGCGAGAATAAACACGGTAAAGCCCACTCCGTGAGGCCTAGGCCGGTGTATCGGCCCACTGGAGTGGCGGCGCCGGTTCTTCTAAACAATAAATTTACAGAAAGTACAGGGGAGACTAAAATTCCCCGGGAGCATGTGTTCAATCATGTAATTACACGAGGGAATTAAAAAAAATCAATAAAAATCCCAAAACAAATTAGCCTACTATGGCGTAAGTGTTGGGCGCTGGCGTTCCCTCATAGTGGCCAATTCGGGGACGGTGCGGGGGGAAAAGGGTAAACCTCGTTCCCTTCATCTCAAACTTGGGCACCTTCCCACTGGCGTGGAAAATTCCCCGTCAGGGGTGGAGATGCTCTAACTACTGGATTTGTACCGTTAAAGTAAAAGCAAAATGAAGTGAAAAGTAAAGAAAAAACTCACACTTTAGCTCTATTAGAGCTAAAGTGTGCACCATCAGGAAATGTAGGAAACTAAAAAGAAAATATGCACACTTTAGCTCCAATAGAGCTAAAGTGTGCACCGACATTTATTTTATAATTATACAATTGCAAGATGTGGTCTTAACATACTTAATGTCAGTTCGATTCTCAAAGTATATAATATCAAACTCATAAATAATCAAAACGTGAATTCAAAGTAATAGAATCTTAAAATCGTAGCTTTAAAACTCTCTTAAGTGTGCTTCACCTAATAATTGGTGTAGGAGGAACTTATATACATTGATGGTAATGAATTTACTCCTTCTCTAATGCAGAAATTGAAATCCAGTCAAGTGAAAGCCAGCTGATCCACTGAAAGCATGACAAAAAACTAAACACTATAATCCTATTTGTAACAGTAAACACTATAATCGTTCACTTCCGTCCAATCCAAGTTTGTGTATTATTGAGAAAATGCCAATTTAGAAGTTTTAATTGAGATCATACGAATGAAATTGGAAATAATCACATTTCTTTTGCTATCTGTTCGTTGCCCCAGAATATGCAAAATTGTAGTGTTAATGGCCAAGAAAAATTGCGTAGGAAATTTACGAGTACAGAAATACAACACGCGCGTAATATCTAGAACTTACATTAGAAAGATTAAAATGGCTTCTTGAAACTCCGGGTATCAATAATGAAGGTGAATAATTTGTGGTGCATCCATCTGTAATATCCGAGGGTCTCACCCGAATATCACGAAGGGTATCCCGAGGGTATGTCGGGAGCACCACACGGCCACAGGGTTTCGACTCACGGCTTTAGGTGCCCGCGAAGGTACCCTACGAACTCCTGGCGCTCGCATTTTCTCTTCCTTTTCCTTGCTGTGAGTTTTGTGTGTGTCCGTATACGTTCTTGTTTTGTGAGGGTTGTGCGTTTATGCGTCGGTTCGTCGTGGTTTTGTGTGTGTTTGTCTAGGCATTCTTGTTTTCTGAGGCGAGTTTGCGGTTTGTGTTGGTTTCGTAATGTTCAGGGTCTGTTAAGTTTGTGTATATTGTAGTGCTGCGTTTAGGCTTTCGTGCGTTTAGGCTTTCGTGGAGGTTAGGGTTTCCTGCAGATAGGGTTTGTAGGACGTGTGATTCTTAATTGTGTGAGTTCGTGTCCACTGCAGCGCTGGAGTTTAGGGCTGTTTGTGTGAGATTGTGAGGGTTTCTGTGAGTTTCAGTGAGTTTGTGAGTTTGTGTGAGTTTCTAGGAGTTTCTGTGAGTGTGTGTGAGTTTCTAGGAGTTTCTGTGAGTGTGTGTGAGTTTCTGTGAGCACGTACAGTCTGAAACGGCGGTGCTCGGAGGATTGACGTGAAGAAGGAACAAGACTTGGAGCTTTTTCAGTCGGATTTCTCAGTTTTAAAGGTAACTGCACTCATTCAGTCTTGCATTTCTTTTGATATTTGTGTAGTTTTGCTTTAGATATGATGTATTGAAATAGTATGATAGCATTGCTTTTGATGTATTTGTGAGAAGGTAGATGAGATTGTGTATTCAATGTGGTGGTTTGAATGTGGTAGTTTGAATGTGGTGGTTTGTGGTGGTTTGTGGTTATTTGTCGTGGTTTGTGCTAGTTTAAATGTGCTGGTTTGTGCTAGTTTAGATGTGCACATTGAATTCAATGTTGTGGTTTCAATTGCTAAATTCAATGTGCTGAATTCAATGTGTTAATTTCAATGTGCTCATTTGAAAGTGCTGATTTTATTGTGAATGATTTCAATGTGTTGGTTTCCATGTGCTACTTTGTTTGATTTTGTGTGTGTGGGTTTGTTATTGTTGTTGCAGGACTTCTAGTTCCAGCAGAATTTGTCTGGGATTCAGGTTCATAATCAATGGCTGAAAGGTAAAATCCATGCTCTCACCCAGGAGCCCTAAACCCTACGCCTTCAATATCATATAACGAAAGACGGATCTGCACAAACTACAATAAATAAGCTCTTCAATGAACACAGTTTAGCTCGAGTCGAGCTAAACTGGGACATCAATATTGCACTACTGTCCACACTTTAGCTCGACTCGGGCTAAAGTGGGCCTCCACTGTGCAAAATGGGCCACACTTTAGCTCAACTCGAGCTATAGTGGGGCCACCACAGAGCAATATGGCCCACACTTTAGCTCGAGTCGAGCTAATGTGAGCTCCCCCGTGTGCTCTTGTGGCTGCATTTACCTCGACTCGAGATAAAGTGCGCTCTCCAGTGCTCTCTAGGCTACATTTAAACTCGACTCGAGGTAAACTATGGCCAATGAAGCACACTGGAGAGGGCACTTTAGCTCGACTCGAGCTAAAGTGTGGTCAATAGTGCACAATGGAGGCCCTCTAAAGCTTGAGTCGAACAGAAATGTTCGACTTAATACGTCTATGGTTGCGCCAAAGCCGGCTGCAGGAACAGTAATCATAATAACTACTTTCAAACTCTCAGTCTGAAAAATGTCATGGCCTTCCAGTAAAGCCAACACACTTTACCTCGAATCGAGCTAAAGTGTATGACAATAAACTTAAACAACTCAAACACAACTACACTCAAACTTTAAACACTCCAAAGGTATAGTAAACCAATGATATCGACGACCCAACTCATGTCCACTTCTCGTTAAATTCTCACATGTGTGCAAGAACTTTAGTCACGCTTCAACCACTTGAGAACCTCAAAGAGTGAGGTTCGTGAGTGATTTAAGGGTGAACTGAAGCTCTTTCAAAGTTCTGAGAGTTAAACGAGAAGTAGCCATGATTTGAAAATAGATGTATAGGAAATTCGTTTGAATGAATATTGTAAGTGTCAGAACTGTTCAGCTATGCAATCCATGCATGAGCACTTTAGCTCGAGTCGAGCTAAAGATGAAGCTAAAACTTGAATACAACATTAATACATTGGTGTAATTGCAGTCTCCTAACTCAACTCACGTCTACTTTTCGTTCACCTCTCATAAATCGTGCAAGAGCTTCAGTCCCGCTTCAACCACTTGAGAACCTCAAAGAGTGAGGTTCGTGAGTGATTTGAGCGTGACGTGAAGCTCTTTCTCAGTTCTGAGAGTTGAACGAGAAGCAGGCATGAGTTGATTGTAAGCGTCTAAGAGAATGGTCAAATTGACTAGATTTTCTTGCAGAGCATTATTTACATACTTGTATTTAGTTACACATTAGCTCGAGTCGAGCTAATGTGTGACCTCGCCGTCCTAATCGGATGATCATTAAAACAATCTAATATTTCTGCTCCGTTTCGTGTTTGTGCAGATCTGAGAGGGACAGGATGGTGTCTCAGCTGCAGCACTTCTTCCAGCCAAAGCCTGTCGACATTGACGATGACGATGGAGACGACAACAACCACTTAGATTGCTGGGAGCTCAAGGATCCTTCGATGACACTGAAGTGGACGCTGCTGTGGGCCCCCTACACTGAGAATCTAGTGTTTGGTCAGACCTTCGCTGGTGATATCCATGAACCCCAGCACATCGACTTCAAGACCCAAATCATTGATGTAGTCCACGAAGATAACGATATAGTGAAGTTGTCGTGTGAGACAACCACTGAGTCTGTCGATCCTTATATGTTCACTATTGTAGTGAACAATACTTCGTCTCCCTTCTGTATCTTCAACTTAGTCAGTTCTCTGAGGGGGTCACAGTTTGATGACATAGTGGCTCAGGTCGACCAGGAAATCTCCCAAAAGAAATGGGAGACTAGTAGTGGTCAGCCGCTGAAAGCAAAGGCTGTGGCGAACAAACTCCGCGTCATTCTTTCCAGAATGAGTACTTTTGCTGCTCTTGAGAAGGCGAAATTAATCGCGTCTAGGCGCCCAATAGAACTTTCGGTAGTTTCTGGTGCCGTAACAGGTAGCCAGAATATAAGTCAAGCATCGGTACCGGTAAGAACTCCAGGTGCAAGAGCAAGTTGAAGCACCCTGCGCAACACGCTGTCAGCGTCTCCCGTCAAGAAGCGCTCAGCTGCCAAGAAGCCGGAGACTTCTTCCAGGAAGAAGACAAAACTCGTTTCAGAGGAAGAGTTGGCCAATTCGATGGCCTCTGCACTGTTGGAACTTCCTTCGGCGCTCGGGTTTGGAGAGGTAACAGACTACACCAACGTCCAACAGATATATCAGAAATTCTGGACGGAGTGTCAGAGCTATTTTTTCCAAGGAGACAGAGAGATGAAGATCGAGCTTGATGTGATGAGGCTGCATAATGCAGCGCCGGAGTGGACGATCCGTGCATTCGAACCTCGCGGTATGGAGGAGTTGAAGCATTACTACCTCGAAATGCCGGACAAGACGTAGAAGCAGACTCTCTGCGTCATGCCCAAGCTCGATCATATGCCAACGAAGGTTGAGGAGCTCAGCGACTGCGACTTCTATATCATCAACGGCCAGCACAGCGTTGCTGCATCAAAGTCGATGATAAACGGTACCGTGCCGGAGGTTATGAGAAGGCACTTCCGAACATGGCAGTGTTACATTGTCTGGACGGAGGACCCTGAGAAGCTGAGGAAGATTTCCGCGTATTATAATCGCATAAATCACTTGGTCCAATTCAAGCCGACGTGGGCAACAAATATCATTGGCTCTCGTGCGTTGTGGATCCAAGCTGGAAGACCGATGCCGAAGCACTCCGCCGCAGGCATTCACGGGTCCCATAGATCAGGTCGGAGAACGGCAGTGGAGATTGCCAATGACAAGAAGTTTGAGGTAATTAATCTTAACCAAGGTCATGCACTTTAGCTCGACTCGAGGTAACTTCTGTGCTTGTCCTTTTTAGTACAGTTCTGTATACAGATTCAAGCACTTAGAGTGTACACTCTCCGGTTGCAAGTTAGCTCGACTCGAGTTAACCTGCATTTTTGGGTCCTGCTGGTTTGGTTTTTTTCCCTCTGTGGTTGTACGCTAAATCAACACTACCAATGTTCTGCACAGCCATTTCTAAATGCGGTTCGTGAGCGCTTCGCAATGATTGACGTCGCCAAAAGCCAGGCAACGCTCAAGAAAGCCGGAAAGGCGAAGGAGCTCTCGATTACGAACGAGGTGAAGATTATCACCTCGTCCGATGAGACCTTCAAGCTCTGGTCGGATGTCATCTCTTCGGCGGCACAAGGCGACCTCATCAACGTGGATTCAACAACGTCGCCCTTGTCGAAGTTTAAGGACGCCAAGTCCTGGGTGCGTGAGAAAGATGGGATATTGACGCGCGAGTTCTTTAAATTTTTCGGCAATATGACTGAGGCTGATCACGCAACGCTGTGTAAGCATATTCTTAATCGATCAGGGCCATCGCGAAAACTACCTTATCCTAAGGTGGTTGTAAAGCAGCCGCAATCAGTGCTGGAGGATTGCTACAGTGCCCGGGACTGGGTCGATCGAAGGAAGAGGAAGGAGGTCGCTCGGATGGAGCTTCAGTTGATCAGGCCGGAGCTCGCCTTCTTCAACAGCACTAGGGCGTACAGTCATTCCAACTGGCGAAAGTTCAAGAAGGACTACAATGTCAGCAAGGCCTCAAAGCGTGCCCTCTTGGATTGCGGTCCACCGGATTCGTACTACGCAAACTCAAGGCAGACGTAGTTTCGCAACTGCAAATGTGAAGATTTCTCTCCGTATGCGAAGGAGTTCTTCAGAGTCTTCCTCGATGTGGGGGCGCGGTTCGTTGCACCTGTGGGGGCCTTGCACTTTCGTCCATACAAGGCGGCAACCAACTCGCTCGGTGGATGGCCCTCGGATGCGTGGCGTAACTTGGGCTGCAACGTGAAGCTCGGCATCATCGACTTCCGTAATATCCCTGGGTTCGCAGGGAAGGCGACGTCGTCATTGGAGAAGCCCTTCTTCGACGAGTTCATGACAATGTTCGCATCGAAAGGGCAGCCTTCTCTCACCGGTCTTCCAGCGTGGCTCTTCATTTGCGGCGACGAGCAGTCACACCTTCAAGTGACAGCGTTTGCTGAGGGCCCGTCGTTGTGCCATGCGTACGACGTCCTGCAGTCGAAGTATCTTCCCTCCGACAACGAGCGCTTGGGGGGATTCGCGCCGAAGACCAACAACGCTCTCGACCCGGTTCACCTCCTCTTTCTCTTCAAGAAAGAGCTTACGCAGATTCCGGCCGTGAAGAAGATCTACGCAGCTCCGGAGCATGTGTTGCACACCAAGCTACGCAAGTACAACGAGCTGGTGTACTCCATGAACATGAACGAGCTGAGAATGGAGTTCTTCATCAAGGTTCTGGAGCTGTTCTGCAAGAAAGGGGATTCTATTGTCCAGCTGTTTTGCGGGACAAAATTACTGACTGCGAGTGTGGTGAGTATCCTTGCAGTTTAGCTCGTCTCTCATGCTTTTGTAGCGTGGCACTTTAGCTCGAGTCGAGCTAAACTGCCGGCTTATACTTATATGATTTTCTAGCAGTCGTCAATCGCGTCATATTCTTCCAAAATTTAATGGCTGCGTTTTCATATCAGTGTTCTTTTGTGCTCACTTTAGCTCGAACCGATCTAAAGTGTAACTTGTTTAATCCATTGGTGTGCAGATGTTGGATCTGGAGGCATTCTGCATATCCCACGACACCGATGAGCAGGACCTGGACGACGCCCAGGATGTAGCGTTGTCGTTGGATCGGGCCGATTTCGTTATTGGTTCATATCACATTAGCTCAGAGATCTTCCCCAAGCTTGGAGAGGCTGTTGCCAAGGGGAAGGGGAAAGTGATTATCGATCTCGTCGATGAGGAGGAGGAGGAGGATGTGGTCCCGAGCCCCATTGGTGTGTGCCCGAGCACCAGTACGGTCACACCTGATGCCGATTCCCATGATGACTTCGATACCAACACTCCGGCGGAGCTTCATAGTGGCTCTCAGTGTGAAGCGGGAGAGACAATGGGTACCTCGCGGTAGCGGCTCGATTTCGTGGAGTTGGAATCGCTTGATATCTCCGAGAGGCCTCATTCAGCTCCGACCTTGGGTGGGTCATCCGCTCGCCCCGCAGCCAAGAAGAGGAAAGTTGCCAACGCGACCGGCCGCTCACCGTTGGCAACGGCGAGCAGTGCTCAGGATGACATCAGGTTTATCGCCCTCGAGAAGAAGCTCGAAGAGGAGGCCACCCGGATGAGGTTGATGGAGCAGCGGCTGGCGGAGCGTGACGAGGAGCTCAGGGATATGCAGCGGAGGCATGACGAGGAGATGAAGAGGGACCAAGACCAGAGGCATAACGACATGATGCTCATGATGCAGAGATTCATGACGGCTACTATGCCTCCTGTCGCCACGACACAAACCGTAGTGAATTCTACGATCCCTCAGCCTCCAATCTCAGGTGACGATGAGACTAGGAGTCTGCCTCGCGGTTTGCTTATGCCGTCTCCGGCGGGTTCCTCCCCCATCTCCATGGGGGCTCAATCGCTGCCTGATCCCCCATCCCCGCCGACCCGCCCCTCTTCCTCCCCGAAGTCGCCCGCTCGGGACGATTCTGTCGTTGATGTCCCCAACTCATCGTCAGGTTAGTATAACGTAGTTGCGAATGTATAGAGGCAGAACATTTTGTAAATGTCCAATTTTGTACTCCAGTATTTTTGTTAATATTACAGTGCTCAGTGATCACTTTAGCTCGACTCGAGCTAAACTGCTTGACATCTGACGACTCTGACATTGTATCAGTGTCCAATGTGCGCATGAGCTGATGGGTTGAAGTTGTTGAATTTTTTCAGATCTTAGTTTTGGTGATGACGCGATTGCTCATCCCGTCGTAGATGAGGTCGTCCAAACTGCAGCCCCAGTCGTAGAGGATGTCGTCCAATCTTCGGCCGCGCTCGTAGACGAGATCAATCGTGATTCTCCTGTCCAGGAGCCCGCTCTTCTTGTCCCGGAACCGTGCCTCCAAATGGTTCTGGAGCACTCGAGGGCCCTTGACACCGTCCAAGTTTCGTTGGAATCGATGGGGGTCCGAAACGAATTGCTTCAAGACGATGAAGTTCTCGAGGTGCTCTTCTAATACTATCCACACTCTGCGCTTCCCCATGTTGCTTCCCCCCTGTTTGCTCTCTTCGTGCTACATTATGTTGACTTGTCATTGTTAATGAATCTTTAGTAATATTGTTCGTTCTCCTGGCGTTTCCGAACCAGGTCTGCGAGGCATCAATAAGTGGTGCCAGTAATTTAGAAGAAATACCTAGAGTCTATTCAGATTCCGAGGGCAGATGGTTGAATGTTGTGCTGGGCCTAAATGGGATTCTATGCACTTGTAAGCCATCGTGGCAGGCCAGGGGATCCAGGGGCTCTATCCCGTCCATTCACTCGGCCTCGCTGCCGGCCAAAGTAGGCCCTAAGCTTGTTTGGGTGCGCCCTGGTTGTGCTGAATTCCTTACGAAGTTGTCTAAGATTGCCACCATCACGATCTAGAGTTCAATGATGGAATCTACAACACGTGAGATATGTCAATATCTTTTTCAGCATAGTTCTGTGTATCCTCTCAGGATCTTTGGTCAGGAGAGTTGCGATAGGGTTCCCGAGTGTAGAGTCGGTAACAGAACAATCTACATGAAGGAATTTGGCACTCAGAAGGACATCTTCTTGAAGACGTTATCGAACCATCTCTTTAATAGGTTGGGCCGTGAGTATACTCCGGCAAATACGCTTGTCATTGACGATAGCCCGATTAAGCATGTCCTCAATTTGCCGGAGAACGTCCTTCTTCTTCCGTCATGGTCACACAACCATGATGGTTCGAGACATGATTCTGTACTGCTGGAGGAATTGCTACCATATCTCTCTGACCTTCATCAATTTTCGGGTGGCCTAGCACAGTACCGTGTTGAACATCCCTCGGGTCGGGAGATGTTCTATAATGATCAGAAGACGTGTGGTCAGGCTGCGAGTATTTGTAACGCAATTCAAGCCTATCAGAATCTCCGTTCCTAATGTGGTTGGAAACGCTTAGATCCTTAATACACTTTAGGTAGAATGGAGCTAAAGTGTTTCGTTTGACTGCAGCTCCATTTTGTAAATTTTGTTGGGCCGTGTTTTGTATATATTTTTTGATAATACAAATGGTGATGTTTTTCCACTGAATTTATTGTGCGGATTGGATACCTACTGCTGGTGAAATGTCGTCCTTTTTTTAATGATTGGAATTTTTATCTATTGTTCTGAGGTATGTGAGTGTCACTTTTGTTGAAATTTCTACAGGGCTGTGATTGTCGGGCGTCCGTGGATTCCTTGTTGGGCCCACATGAGTTCGCCCTTTCCCTTCGGAGTAAAGGGCTTTTGTTGCACTCTGCTGCAACCGCGCAATCAACCATGGATTATTCGACCATGGCAGTGGACGACGGAGTTGTTGAAAGCCCTATTGCGCAGGAGCCAATTCATGAAAGGAACAATTCACCTTCGCAGCAGTGGCCTCGTTCAGTTCCAGGGTCTCCGCGCCTAAACTTGGATAATTGTATTCCGGCAAAGCGTATTCTCTATGACGGTTTAAGGGATGCCACTCACCACCGCTCGCTCACGGTGCGTGTTATGCTGACCTCCAAGTTATTGCACTATTGAGTCGTTCTTGCCTAGAGAGTCTTGGTTTGTTGTTGAGGTACCTTGCACTCTTGTAGTTTTGCTTCATTTGAGCTTGTTTTTGTGCATTGGATATTAAATGTGCTCTGTGAATTTCACCTTCTGCATTTTAGCTCCATTTGAGCTAAAGTGCACTAGGATGGATCTTGATGATACAGTTTTTTTGTGTTGTCGTGTAGGTGTATTCGACCTAAAGTGTATTTGTTTGGATTGTTTGTGGCGCCTATTGTGCAGGAACCATCTGGTAAATGTCTTCGCCCCCGTATTCTCTCAAAAAATGCTGCTGGAATCACATGCTCTCCTTCTGCTCCCACCCGCCGTCACTCGCTGCCCAAATCAAACACGGACGAGGTGCGAAGGCGGGGTTTGCAGCGTCTTCTTGAGAGTCCATTAATGCAAGAGAATGGCGCAACATGGACTCGGCAACGTCAGAGGGTTTTTCTGAAGACGCGTATAGAGGCTTACACTATAAGAAACCCGTGATTTTTGTGACGTTAGCTGTGATCAAGTGTGTTTTTCAAAACATGTTTTTGCAAACGGGCCGAGCCTTGGGCTCTCGGATTTTGGTGGATGTTGCACCAAACATGGAAAAAACGCAGGAAAAACGCAGAGATGTTAGCATAAACGTATTTGTTTTGCGGGACATCCTAGTGAACATAGTCATGTTTTAGACAACGTCCTCAGAAAGGTGACAGTGCCACGTCGGCAAGGGGGTTTTAGTTTCACTGTGAGTAACTTCGAGATTGTTACTGCAACCTCTCGTAAAACACTGCCCAGTGGTTAAAATACAGTAGAGATGGGCTGACCCCTACAAAAATAAAAACCTGGATGTCGTTACTGACGTCACAAAAAACGTGGATGTCGTTACTGACATCACAAAAAACATGTTTGAGCCACGTAGGCAAGGTAGAAATTGGATTTTTTTTTAAATGTTTGTGCCACGTAGGCAAGGTTGAAATCAACTGCCACGTAGGCAAAGAGGATGTTGGAACAGACGTCTGGATGGACGTCTACTGTGACATTTTAATGTTTATGCTAACACGAGGCTAAGACCATGACAAATCCAATAATCCCATATGGATTGTCACCACTTGTGCATCCCATTGTATATATATGTAAGGCCTTCTCTCCTATCTCATCACACTTGAATCAAGAGTGATTCACTTTCATCCATCTATTTGGATGAATTTGAATTACCCTTGAAACTTTTTGTGTTACGGTACTTTTTGATGACATGGCGCTTCTTTTTGGTGACATGGCACTTGCTTTTGCTGACCTGGTGTTTGCTTTTGGTGACCTCCATCTCAACGAACGCCACAGAAAACGTTGTAACGAACGTCACAGAAAACGTCATAACGAACGTCACAGAAAACATACCGTGTTAGAAATGACGTCCCAATTTACACTGTCCACAATTAATTATGCATTAAACTATGCTGATTGGACATGCCACGTCATATTTTAAAAAGTGACACGTCATATTTTAAAGGTGCCACGTCAGAAAATGGCGGGTCCACGTATGCAAGCCTAGTCACAATCGTATGCCACGTCATGCGCCACATCATGGGCCACATTACCAAGGGCCCGGATGAAAAATTTGGGGATGTGGCACTGCCCGTCCATGTGGCGATGACGTGGACGCGACGTGGCAGCCACATGGCAGATTTTTAACACCTTCAACCCCCAAGTTTTTGTGACGTTTTAAAAAACGTGGGCTTGTTTTTTGAGATTTTGGCATGTTTTTCGCATGTCAATTATAACGGATTTTTTTGGACGTCAATGTTGACGTGCCGGATGCTGCACAAAACATAATTGCACGTTAGTTGCCCTGTCACAAAAAACACGGGTTTCTTATAGTGTTATGGAGGGACTCCCTAGAATGTTTGATTAGTAATAGGGCGATTGTGATTTGCGTCGAGGTAAATGAGTGTTGTGTGTGACTTTTTTTCATGGAGTTTTGAATAAAGCTTGGAAATATTGTATATGCTTCCTTTATCGTTACCACTTTTTTGGACAATCAACTATTTTGGTCCATCCATGGTAAAAAATACAGTATTTTTGATACATTGTCTTTATGCTTTGCACCTACAAATGTCTATATTTATTGATACTTCAACAACCATATTTCTCCATAGTCATGGAAATTTCCCAATATAACGAATATGGTGTTAATAATGTTGCATTAATATTGGGGATTTTGTTACATCCCAAATCATTTATTATGCAAGTAAGTAACATGATTTTTATTGTTTAGTCTTATGATTCACATGTTTGAGACAAAAGTTTAAGTTTTATTCTTCAACACATGATATAAATTCCACTACAAAAAAATTCTCGATGATACTACAGACTATTGTAGTCGGTTTTCAAATATTAGACAAAAGTGATTTTAATTTATTGACAGGAGTACATGAAGTTGTACAATCATGGAAGATCATATTACAGTCATCAAATATTTAATTTAAACGTATACAAGACTCTACAGAATATTCACTTTATTACATTGTACAAATTCAAAAACATGCTAAACCATACAAACTTAATTATCATCAGAGATAAACAACATTGTTTTGAACTAAAGCCATTTACAAATGAAGTGCAGTTTACAAAATTCACAAGGTCTATGATTTCAAAATGTTACAAAATTGCTCGTTTATCATTCATGGCACTACTTCCATTGCTATCAAATTCTACAACTTTAAAGTAAACACCAACTTTCCGTATTCCTGGATTTGATCGTCATTTTCTTGGAGTAGTGCGCGTAATTTTTGAAGTTCTTCTTTGTTGCGGCTGGCTTATTCTACTAGATTCTTGTTTTCCTGTAAACTCTGCTCATATTTAGCAAGAAGTTGAAGATGAGCCTTTCGGCCAATTGGAACATCATTAGAAGCCTCTAGGTTTTCATTGATGTTCTTGTATGCAACCGCGTCCATCTCAATCGGATCTTCTTCCTTGCCGGAATCTTCTCCAATTGACAATGTTTCTTGGAGGGTAGAATCTAGCCAGTGGCATTTAATAAAGCCTTCAATCTCCTTGCAAAAAGTTGAGTCGCACCTAGTGTCCGAGTCCTCAATGGAAGTGTCAAACCACACAACTTCCTCGTTTGGAACTTCAACCTCGTTTGGTACGCATGCCCTCCAAAGGCCGCGCGCGTACCAATTATGACCGGGTGCGTACGAACATCGTGGTCGGGCGCGTGCGAATGGGGCCGGGCGCGAGCGCTTTGAAGCCAGGCGCGTGCACTTTGGAGCCGATCGCGTGCGCTTTGAGGCCGGGGGCACGCGATCGGGGGTGGTGCTTTAGCAAATGGGGGTCGAGCGCGTGCGCTTTGGAGTCGGGCGCGTGCATTTTGAGGCCGGGGGGACGCGACCAGGGGCTGTGCTTGAGCAAATGGGGGCCGGGCGCGTGCAAACAGTGGCCGGGCGTGTGCGCTTTGAGGCCGGGCTCGTGCGCTTTGGG